>CP139508.1:446332872-446367025 GCA_021014915.2 Artemisia tridentata subsp. tridentata
TCATACGTCTCCTCCTTCCATTGCTCGTATAAACTCTTCATACTTACTCCACCACCACTTTTAGAGATTTCATTAACGTTGGAACTCGTAGATGCTATATAAGTAGCAGTTTCATTGTAGACCTCGAGCGCTTCATCATTACTATCCGCATTACCCGGATCAACAACCTTTTTAGACCTAAGAAGCGTTAATTTACAAGGTTTTAGGGCTTGCCATCATCATCCACTAACACAAGCTTCCCATCAAGCATATGACTTTCCAGTTCATTAATCTTTGCAACTAAAAGTGTAGTACTTGGTACATTACCACTAGGTTCAACATTAGCATTAGAAGCCTCATCCAATTCATCTATAACGCCAAATGTATTAGAAGTACTTACCATTTTAGCATCCATTTTCGGTTTTCTATACGTAAAAGCTTCTTTTGTGTTATCTTTTGAATTAGAAGTGTTGTTATTCTTTGGTGCAACAGGCCTATACTCAAACTTGTTTATTGGAATACCATTAAACTTCTTTGGGTTAACTCCTTTAAACCCATTCTACTCATCTTTTTACCCATTTTATTAACATGATAAGATAACTTTTTATAGTTTTTGTTTAGTTTTTTTTTTTTTTTTTTTTTTTACTACTTATGTCAACTTTATATTTTATATTCTGTAATTTTTTTGGCAGTTTTACCCACTTTCTTAATAGGGTAAGACAATTTTTTAAGGTTTTTGCTCCGTATTTTTTGTGTTTTACTACTTTTGACTTATCAAACTTTATATTTCATGTTTCGTACTTTTTGTGTCGCAGTTTTATAATAAAAACAAAATTATAAAAGTAAAAAAACTTAAAAAAATTAGGAGAGGTATTACAATTATTTTAGGAGGTACATACTAGTAGTCTTTTAATGTAGCTTTACCAAGCATATGTGCGCATAGCAGAAAAAAATAAGCTACTTAAAAAATAAAACACACTTTATGAAATTCACTTAATTTTAATCTCTTTAAATTGCATTCATGTTCCTTTAACTTGTTGTTTAAAAAACAAGTCACTATAATTTATAAGCTATTTTTTATTTTTTTTAACAATATAATTTGAACAATATGATTTATAAGCTATTTAATTTGAGGCATAGCATATTATATTTACCTAATTCTTAATTTATGGAGCGAATCTGCAATATTAAATCATATATATGCCATACATGTTTCCCACTGAACCACAAGGTAATTATAAATAATTTTAGTATAGTACATTGTAATGTTTTAAAATAATTATAAAATTGACTAATATTGTTGCAAATTTTTTTTGATTCGTTTTAAGGATTATTAACTATTTCAAACATTGTACACGTACTTTATACCGATGAAGATAAATTTAAATAACGGGATACTGTTAGGGTGTTTGTTTAAGCTTATATGTAGGCTCACGGGCTTATTATTTGATTTCAACTTATATTTTATAAGCTCTAACTTTCTAGCTTATTTTGAGACTTATAAGCATATATGTGTTTATTACAATAATATATTTTAATAAACTTATATATAAGTTTATAAAGCTAAAAAAAAAAAAAAAAAAAAAAAAAAAAAAAAGGCTTATGAAATACTCCCTCCGTCCCAAAATATAAGTCCATTTTGATTTTTCAAAGTATTTTTAATCCGGCTTTGACCTTAATTATTTTTTTTCGTGTTATATAATATTTGATAAAAAGTATACTAGTGAAAATACATTTAAAACAAAAATCCATTTTTATATTTTGCATAAAGTATTATATAACATAAAAAAACTAATTAAGATCAAAGTTCAAAGAAAAAAACTTTCAAATATCTAAATGGATTTATATTTTAGAACGAAAGGAGTATAAAGATAATCAAATAAGCTCATAAGAGTATGTGTAGTGGTAAGAAGTGGAGAGTGGGGGGTTGTTTGACACGTGGCATGTGGGGTATTGTGGGGCTTTGTTGAAAAAGTGGTGTAGTGAAGAGTGGGGGGTTGTTTGACACGTGTCACTCCTTTTGTTTTATTTTTTTATTTTTTTTAATCACTAAAAACTAGTTAATAATACTAAATAATATAAATAAAAAGACAATTTTATTAAAATAAACCTTAAAACATTACATAAAAAAAAAAAAAAAAAAAAAAACGTCACACATAATTTAAAATAAAACCGTTACAAATAAAAATAAAATTACAATTAATAAAACAAAACCTACTAATCTATATCGTTAACGTCATCATAATCGTCGTCGTTCTCCTCCTCCTCCTCGGAATCGGACAACATTCGTCGGTTAACCCACGCTTCCTCGATCAAATCCGCCAATAATGCGTGGTGACTCACGTGGCTTCGTATAAACGCCGAGTGTTGTAAGGCTTCTTCGGGGGTTAATTCTTGCAGTGGTTCGTCTTCTTCGCCTGGGTGATAATCTTGACAAATGGCCCGCCCTTCGTCCTCTAATATCATGTTGTGTAGAATGAGGCACGCATGCATAACATCCTTAATCTTATCCTTCGTCCATAAATGACAAGGATTCGCCACAAACGCGAAACGTTTTTTGAGAACACCGAAACATCTTTCTATGTCTTTTCTTGCCGATTCTTGTACTTTTCTCCAGTTATCTTTTTTAGGATCGATCGGCTGTGACATCGTTTTCATGATGAACGAGTATTCCGGGTATATACCGTCACCCAAAAAGTAGCTACCTGGATGGAAGTTGTCATTAGCATAAAAACCGAGAGACGGCGCGGTACCTAGCTACAGCCCCAGCAGCAAGAGAAACCGCTTCTAGTTCTCGGTCTCGATAACCTTTCGTTGGCCTCTAAACGGTCTCGATAAACTTTCGTTCTTCTTTGGATCGGTTTTGGTGGGTTTTGAGCGACGTACATAGCTACAGCCCCATCAGCAAGAGAAACCGATTCTAGTTCTCGGTCGGAGTAATCGTCATCCGAACTAGATTCAAAAATAAGGGAAGACGTCGAAGGAGAACCCATTGTATAAAAAGGTGAAAGATTGTATAAAATTTGTTGAGAATGAATTGTGTTTGAGAGTGTTTTTGTTTAAAAATTATATGTTTGTGTGTTTATATACTAAAAATTAGTGAAGAAAAAAAAAAAAAAAACAACGGTTTGATTTTTAGCCGTTTGCAACGGCTACTTCCTCGAACAAACCATAGAGCAAGGCGCTGTCAGCACAACCAAAACTCGGATTTTTTGATCAACAGCGCCCGCGCCCCCCCCCCCCCCCCCCCCCCTCGCCGTTTTGGGGAAACAGGCATGTTGGGTGCTATTGGAGGCAATTTTGGGTGCAAAAACGCCCACTACGGATAGTCTAAGGCACATATAAACTTAAACAAACACCCCCTATAACCAGCTAAATGCCTAAATTAGTAGAGGTGGAAGGCTATGACCATAAAATAGCTTATTATCTTGTTAAAACAAGTTTCAAGTAGCTGGTTATTTTATTTCCGGAAGAAGACAACTACATGTTACATTATATTTATCGTTTTAAGGTTAAAAACAAAAATATTTATGGTAGATGTGGGTCCCAATCGGGAAGAATTTTCATATAAAGGCTATGCCAAAACAAGTCTTTGTACCCCTCACATGGAACTTCACATGGAGACTTTAAAAGCCTTATGCTACGGTTATTGAGATACTATTGTCTCCATAAGCCTACTGTCCATGTTACAATGTCGTTTTGGTCCGAAGTGACATCATTGAAATGTAAAACTTCATGGATATTAGGCTTGATAATCAAAATTTTATTAAGATTAAATACATGATTCGCATGATTAACTTGAATGCTTAAAAACAAGACGAGGACATATATCGGATTCAAAAGCAAATGTTGGTGTATGTGTCCGGACGATATGTATCGTCCGGACTCTCATCGCGTGTCCGGACATCTCACTACGTCCGGATCGTCGTCGCACGCCCGGCCATTTCCGCCGATAAGCCCGCCGCCACTTATGTTGTGTGGTCCCATCAACCGACACACTCCCAGATTTCACGGGATTGTGTCCCCCACGTGGCCTGACACATACCTACTATGTCAGACATAGGTCAACTCGCATGGTCCCGAGGTGAACAGGTACAGTAGGTGTGGGTAGTATAAATACCCACACCTCATTTATGATTATGATCAATTCTCACACCTACCACTTTTACTCTCACATTACTGTTCACTCAATTATAAACCGATACTTACTCTCACGCCGGAGGTCGGTCTTGGGATAAAACCCAAGGCGAGCCTAACGCGTGTATCTCGTGTGCAGGAGCAGATAAGGTCCAAGGAGCCCGCTCCGAAGGACAACATACAGAAGTGGGGCCTTCATACAAGGTTTTACTTCAACAAATTGGCGCCATCCGTGGGACCCGCTATTCAATCTACCTAAGCTTTGAATGGCAGGTCCCTCCTTCCCCTCTCTTCGTCTCAACGACAGAGAGGACGAGACTAACAACCATAACACTTACGGCCCTAATGATAACCAGGATCAGCACGAAACCAATAACCCGGATCTAGGCGGGCCCAGCCATGAGCCGTACGACCCCAGCAATGCTAACATCTGGCAGGAGCCTGACAATGACCATGATCGGCTCGAGCCCAGCAACATTCACAAACGGCACGAACCTGAAAATGAACACGCTCGGTTTGGAACTAACAACAATCAGAACCGACGTGACAACTCGGCCGAGAACTCTCCCAGTCTCCAAGAGCTGATTAGCAGTCAAGTAGCGTCCCTAACGGAATTGATCAAAAAGCACAATGCACTCACTGGGAGCGCTTTAAAGCCAATAAGGTTAAATTTCGAAGATGAAGGGGATACCAGCCGAGGAAAAGAAAAAGTAAACGAAGGCAAGAACGATGACTTGCATAAGCCCTTCAAAGAGACATCAAGGTCACCGTTCACACGCCGCATCGTGGAGTTTTCGGGCCCAAGTCACACCATGCCACTTAACATGAGGTTCTATGACGGATCGACAGATCCAAACGATCACCTCACCAGGTTCACCGGAGCTGCTAACCAAGGGGAATGGCCGATGCCTGTATGGTGCCGGATGTTTCAACAAACGCTAGACGGAGCGGCAGGTGGATGGTTTGAAAGGTTGGAACCTGGGAGTATCGATAGTTGGAACGAACTAAGGGAGCTATTCTCCGCGAGGTTCTCGCTCCGAAGAAAATGCGTAAAGGATCCCACAGAGATCACAAAAATCGTCCGGCGAGCTCACGAATCCCTTTTGGACTTCAAGGAAAGATGGACTGATGAGGCAAGTTACATAAGCGGTGTGCCGGAAATCATGAAAATCTCCGCCTTCATGAACGCACACAGGTGTCCGACCCTCTCCAAGAAATTCTCCGATAGGGTGCCACGCACAGTTACGGATATGTTCACCAGGATAGACGATTTTATAAGATCCGAAGAGGCATACCGCAGCACAGAATTACCGAAAGGAGAAGGATTCGATTCAAAAGGGAAGGGAACCCCAAACTTCAAAAATGACAGGCCGCGGGTAGAACGCCGAAGTGACTACCGGTCGAAGGATACATTCCACCCTTACGTGAATCCCATCCGGAGCTTCCACCGTGGTGACCCTCCCCGCGGTGACCTTCCTCTTCTAGATTACCGCCGCAACGACCCACCTAAACCGGCTCACCATCGAACGGGCCTTTTGTCGCTAACCAAACCCCCCAGGGAAATATTGGCCACAGAACTCCATTTGAACTTACCGCCTCCAGCCTCAATGGGAAGCCGACCGAAAAGGGAGAATTCAGATAAATACTGTGAATACCACAGGGACAAGGGACACCTTACCGATGATTGTTTCCAACTAAAGAGGCAGCTAGCGTCCGCCTTGGAATCCGGAAAACTTGACCATCTCCTAAAAGATTTCAGGCAACAGGATGGGGGTAAAGGCAGAGACCAACAGAGGAAAAACGATAATGGAAAGCCCAGAGTAATCAACCTGATAAGGAGCTTGCCTAATATTCCGGGGTCGGTCCCCAATCATAATACTGAAAGGTGGATGGACGTACCAATAACTTTCCCTTCCCTTGCCTACGCGGACTTATCGTACGAACCTCTCATTATAGAAGGCTGCTTCGAAGGAAACTTAGTGCGGACAGTTTATGTTGATGAAGGATCATCAGTGAACATCATGTATAAGCATTGCTTCGACAAATTCAGTGCTAAAACGAAAAGTCGAATTCAGGAGACCAACACCACGCTAATAGGTTTCTCGGGAGAGCGTAACAAGCCAAAAGGGAAAATAATCATGGAAGTACTCTTCGGTAACGATAGAGAGTACCGAAGGATGTTCACGAAATTTTATGTAATACAATCTCCAGCAGCCTACGAGGTAATTCTGGGGAGATCCGGGCTCAGAGAATTGCGAGCTATCACCTCAACGAATCATTCTATGATGAAGTTCCCCACTCCAGCGGGGATTGCAACCCTGACTACTCGACCGGGCACGAAAACCGAAGACCAAAAGTTCGGGGTAAATCGTGCAAAGGTAGCCCCAAAGCGGGCCGAAAACATCAACGTCAAGAAGAGAAAGGCGGCAGAAAGGCAGGAAACTCGGACCTCTCACGCTCCGGATTTCGAACAGGCAAAGAAGCTTTGACTTCAAAACTCCCGCCCGGAAGCTTTGACTTCAAAACCTCGCGCGAATAACAGCATCGTTTGGTGAAACGCTGCAGTGAAATGTCCGATGTAGCCTACAATCGGAACTGTCTTTTGTAAAAGTTGTAGGCTAGCTTGCTAATTACTAGTCTGTAGTTTCTCCGGCATCCGGAGGGACAATTTTACGGCTTAACGCCTTGATGTATGTATAAAATTAAACGGATCGTGGAAAACACTCCCTCCCTCGTGAGCGGATCGTGAAAACACTCCGTCAATATAAATTAAACGGATCGTGGAAAACACTCCCTCCCTCGTGAGCGGATCGTGAAAAACCTCCGTCAATATAAATTAAACGGATCGTGGAAAACACTCCCTCCCTCGTGAGCGGATCGTGAAAAACCTCCGTCAATATAAATTAAACGGATCGTGGAAAACACTCCCTCCCTCGTGAGCGGATCGTGAAAAACCTCCGTCAATATAAATTAAACGGATCGTGGAAAACACTCCCCCCCTCGTGAGCGGATCGTGAAAAACCTCCGTCCATATAAATTAAACGGATCGTGGAAAACACTCCCTCCCTCGTGAGCGGATCGTGAAAACACTCCGTCAATATAAATTAAACGGATCGTGGAAAACACTCCCTCCCTCGTGAGCGGATCGTGAAAACACTCCGTCAATATAAATTAAACGGATCGTGGAAAACACTCCCTCCCTCGTGAACGGATCGTGAAAAACCTCCGTCAAATTAAACGGATCGTGGAAAACACTCCCTCCCTCGTGAGCGGATCGTGAAAAACCTCCGTCAATATAAATTAAACGGATCGTGAAAACACTCCGTCAATATAAATTAAACGGATCGTGGAAAACACTCCCTCCCTCGTGAGCGGATCGTGAAAAACCTCCGTCAATATAAATTAAACGGATCGTGGAAAACACTCCCTCCCTCGTGAGCGGATCGTGAAAACGCTCCGTCAATATAAATTAAACGGATCGTGGAAAACCCTCCCTCCCTCGTGAGCGGATCGTGAAAACACTCCGTCAATATAAACTAAACGGACTGTGAAAACACTCCGTCAATAAAATTAAACGGATCGTGAAAACACTTCCTCCCTCGTGAGCGGATCGTAAAAACACTTCGTCCCAAATTTAAACGAATTATAAAAACATTCCATCCGATTGTGAACGGATGGTGAAAACGCCCTGTCGAATAAAATTACACGGATAAGTAAGGACACTCCGTCAAAATGAATTGAATAAATCGTGCAAATACTCCATGTAAATTAAAAAAGTCGTAAAAAACACTTCCTCCCCCGGAGAGGATCGTGAAATCACTATCAAATAAATGAATCGGCAAGAAGAGGGAAGTTTCTGTCCTCATGGATAGGCCGCTTAATTACCCTGAACATATCTCTCATCCCAGGGGGTCCTAAATCGAACGGTTTATACGACGAGCGAAGTCTTTTAGATCATATACGCCCTTGTCTGTTTCCTAATGATGCATAGCTTTGAAGGCACGGATAATAAATAATTCCAGAAACGCTTGTCATGAAAGTTGAGAACACATAATTTATCTACGGTCAGCAGGTTCAAATAAACGAACATATGGAACAATCCGAACCGGTAGACCAAATAAAAAAAAAGGGAAAAGGAAAAGATCTCATCACCAGAATCAACACATGCATCTCATCAAAATCCTATTGATCAGAAATAAAACGCCTCTTACAGAGTAGCTACAAGTCGTTTCATCAGAAAAAAAAAAAAAACAACACAAATAACAACGAACATTACAGTCATGAACAAGTCATTATACGGGATGTCTGGTTACAACCATTGTCATTATTACATTCATCCAAGGAAAAGAAGTTTAAGACAAGAAACAAACAGTCAAGAGCCCTTATTCGCAACACCCCCCACCACAGAAGAGCCGCCCGTCGAAGCCTGCTTCACACCGGAAGATGTTCCGGTCTGGTTGGGGGGACGGGCTATTGTAGCTTTCGTGGGAGGGGCACGGACGACAGGAAGGACATCCATAAGCTCAGCCAAGGGCAACCGATAAGAATCTGCAAGCTTCTGAACATATGGGTACCGAGCCTCAAACAACTTTGCATACTCCGCCTGCCAAAGTTTGGGAGCCTCCATGTTGAGGTTGCGAAACTTGGCCAGGATTCTGCCATGATCTTCTTCTTTGCGCTCATACTTAAGACCGTCTAGAAACCCAGCGGTATATGTCAAGCTGTAAACCCTTCCCACGCTCTCTTTGTACTCGGAACTACAGAACAACCGCTCACAAGCAGTCGGAAACAGATCCTTCACAACGCTTTGGCGCTCAATCTCTGATCGTCCAACCTGGGCAAGCAAGTCTTTATTCTCTTGCTCCAGCCGTCCTATGGTTTTATCCCTTTGTCCTACACCCTGCTCCAACTCTTTTAAGCTATCAGCACGAGAGTCAGCTATCCTCCTCCATTCATCCCTGTCTTTCTCCATCTCAGCTAACTGAGCAGATAGCCTCTCTTCTCGAGTCGACACTCCGGCTCGCACATCGGACAGTTCCTGCTTAAGAGCGTTAAATTCATCAACCAACCGTGCATGCCGGCCATGCTCCGCACTACGCTGCATTATGCCCTCTTTGTACTGCCGGTCTAGCTCCTTATGCTCACCGAGCAGTTGGTCGAACCTACGGAGCAACTCAGCTTGCAAAGCAACACCACTCCCGGCCTGCTCATACGCCACATGAACTAGCTGGCTAAGGTTTAACTCTGCAAGAGCAGCTTTCTCGACAGGAGGTGTGACATGCATCAGCAGCTCCCGGCAGGCTCGGTAAGAATCCAAGCGGGCATTCTGAGGCAAAGACCAACCGGGAACAAAAAGCCCCCTCTCGAGCAAACCCTGATCTGTAAAAAAAAAATGGAATAGATCGCTCAGTAAAAATAAGACAACAAAGTATATATAAATAAAAAAAAAAAAAACCCCCCACAAGGAGGATCTCCTACCTCCTCCAACTGATTGATGTTCCACAACAGTATGTTGAGAATGCATGGAATGGTCTGAATGAACCATATGATCTGCAAGAGTAGCGAGGGACTGTAAATAAAGGAAAAGAGTTTGAAATAAAAAACCGCGACCAGTCAAGGAAGACAGTTTATACCGTCAGACAAAGACTGCTGATTTTCTATGTGGGTCTCCGGAATAGGCTGCTCCTCGGGATTATTCTCGTCGGTATGCTCAGACGAATATTCCCGCACATCCGGATTCCCACCACCCTCCTGATCCTTTTGCTCCGGCATTTCTCCTCCGCCCTGGTTCTCGGCAGTACCCTCAGCCACCAACGGCTCAACATGACGGATGGGAGTGACATCAAGAGTATGATCCGAAGCCTCATCTCCCTCCCTCCGTTTGCTTCTCTTCTTCTTGGGCTTCCGAACAACCGATGGACCCTCAGCATTCCTCTTCTTACCCTCTGCCTCTACGGCCTGCTTTTTTCTCTCCTTCTCTTCTCTAGCGGACAATATATTCAGGTCCGGTCTCTCAACCACCTTCTGTAAAGGAGTTTTCTCCGGAATTACACTCCCCGGTGCCAATGGCTCAGTTGTACGCTTCGGCCTTTCACTCTCATCCTCCAGGGCATCTCCCCTACCAACTTCAACATCAATTTCCACTGGCAGTTCCAAATACTCTGTCATGGAAAGAACTACAAAAAAAAAGGGGGGGTAGTAGAGACAGTAAGCCAAACAAATAAAAAAAAAAAACACTACAAAACAAAGGCAAGCAAATTTGCATTACCATGCCCATCGGCATCCTTTAGAACGCCCTTATAACCGGGATAATCAAAAACCCTACTAAGTCCAGTCATCCACAATAGAGCGGCTGAAGGTTTTTTCAAACGAATCACTTTACGAGCAATTGTCTCAGCGTCCCTTTCAGAATACGACACCGGAAATTCATCGGTAACTTTGGAATCCCTATGCCTCCATGGCATTGCCTGCGGAAATGCTCTCCGACTGATCAAAAAGAAATGGTTCTTCCAGTGCTTTAGCCCTGTCAACACCTCCTCAAAGCATTTCATTGCTCGCGCCCCCGTCCGATTTTCAAAAGAAAACCAATGCCCCTGTTTACACAATCTGTAGAAGACCCTAAACAGATGGACGGTTGGTCTTACACTCAGGCTATAACAACGAACCTCAAACATGGTCACCCGGTTCAAACCTATCGGTACCAGTTGAGAAATATGCACCCGGAAATATCCTATCACTGCTAATAAGAATGTTGAGAAGGGAATCCTAACACCCCCTATACTTAGCTGGTGAACATAAATACCGATTTTGTCGTCCGGCAACATGTCCATGGTCATTCCTGCCGGAGGTAATGTGGGCTCTAAATCCAAGGGAATCCCGAACTTGCCAACCACACTATCCAACTCACCCTGCGTCAATTTAGAGATATGTACATGCATATCGCACTTAGGAACTATTTTAGCAGGCTGCGGTCCAATCCTACTGACTAATGGGACATTCCCTGGTGCGCTCATCTCAGCGGCCATATCTAAAAGGATGCCGACGGGAAATTTACGAAAGATAATTACAAAGAAGAATGGAACGCACCTTTCGGAAATTCCTAAAACAGGTGATCGGCTGACAAAATGGATATCGCACCGAGGGAAATAAGATGAAAAGCACAGTTGAAAACTAGAAAATGAGAAGAGAAACCGATATATATAGGAAGAAAAACTTGCAAAGAAGTAAAAAGCTCACATCATCCTGACACCTTCTGACGTGGCAATTCCTGGAACGTTGGATGCTCATAGCAAAAGTCACACGTGTCATCCAAGTACTAATATATAAAATAAAAGCTGCCTCTATCTGGCCCATGGGCCTACAACTGAGTTAGCCCAATAGCTGTGAGTAAGCCCTACAATCATCGGGCTATCACACATATACAATCCGAATCCATCGGCCCTCGACATATAAAAACAATCTTAGAAGACATACCGATCGTATGTCCGCCTGTCCCACACCGAAGGCTATAGAAAACAACCTTCCGAACAACTAACAACAAAAGTTCACAATGGTATTCTGTAAACATATGTGCTCAGATACAGAGATAAAGAAACGAAAAGCTTGCTGAGCACAAGTTATCATTGATACTCCATTCTGGAGGATAGAGTTCAGCTCGAATAGTACAAGAAAAAAAAAAACCGTAAGATAATTGTTATATGTCCGAAGGAAACGCACCGGGAGGCGGAAGCTACAATAGTCTTAACGGCTCTGGCCGAAAGGCCATAAGGTACTCTTTAAAGTATTACATCAATATTGTACTAACAATACAATACCGGTGTATGGGTCCGAAACACAGGACGAAATCCCAGACCATTAGTAACCCGTCCGAATTCATACTTTAATTATTGCACCATCAGTCTTCAACCAATGCCACAATACTGGGGGGGACATGTTGGTGTATGTGCCCAGATGACGCATCACCCAGACCATTAGTAACCCGTTCGAATTCATACTTTAAGTATTGCACCATCAGTCTTCAACCAATGCCACAATACTGGGGGGGACATGTTGGTGTATGTGTCCGGACGATATGTATCGTCCGGACTCTCATCGCGTGTCCGGACATCTCACTACGTCCGGATCGTCGTCGCACGCCCGGCCATTTCCGCCGATAAGCCCGCCGCCACTTATGTTGTGTGGTCCCATCAACCGACACACTCCCAGATTTCACGGGATTGTGTCCCCCACGTGGCCTGACACATACCTACTATGTCAGACATAGGTCAACTCGCATGGTCCCGAGGTGAACAGGTACAGTAGGTGTGGGTAGTATAAATACCCACACCTCATTTATGATTATGATCAATTCTCACACCTACCACTTTTACTCTCACATTACTGTTCACTCAATTATAAACCGATACTTACTCTCACGCCGGAGGTCGGTCTTGGGATAAAACCCAAGGCGAGCCTAACGCGTGTATCTCGTGTGCAGGAGCAGATAAGGTCCAAGGAGCCCGCTCCGAAGGACAACATACAGAAGTGGGGCCTTCATACAAGGTTTTACTTCAACAAGACGAGGACATATATCGGATTCAAAAGCAAAAGTTGAGAGAGAAAAATGTAAACGACGTGTGCCCGGAGATGTATAGATTAGCATATGGATAATGTATCTATTTTGATAAAGGCTTACCGAATGTTAAACATAACTGATTTCACTGTCTTCTTAACATGCTAAATATACCCTTAAACTCATTTCACTAAATATACACTTGATCTAAGAAAAAGAAAAAAATAAAAATAAAAATAGGAAACAACATAATTAGTAAATTTGAAGTCAGCCTTTTGTTATATAACTCAGTTGGTAATTCTTTGATACCATGTAAACTTGTGCAATTCTCGAATAATGAATTTGAGTACAATATAAATAATGTTAAATCATAAAACGGACTTGGCCTAAATACAAAATATGCTAACCCTAAATATTAGTCCACTAACATGTATTAGAGAAATGTAATTTGCATTGTAACGAGTATGCGCCACAAAACCGACGAACACCTTTTCAAGCGAGTCATTGAGTTAGGCTGAAACTGTTCTATTTCCTATTGCTTTGAAAAAAAAAATGTACATTTTCTTTTCGTTTTCAACTCATGTTGCTTTCACTTAAATATATGAAGGTACGTAAAATCATTTGTTGTACATATAACGTAAAATCATTTGTTGTACATATAACGCATTTGCCATTGTGATTTTTAGGACCAAAAGTGAAAAGAAATAAAGGATTAAATTGAAGCAATAAAGAAGTGAAGGTGAGATTGCAAAGTTTGAAATATTCGTGTGTTTCATTTATTGTATAAGTGGGGATCAGCCCCCGCAATCAACGGCTTATCCTAAAATCCAAGAAGTGGTACTTGGATTTTCCAAATTAGGATTTGATTTGATTTGATTGAAAATCATTTAACTTAATTCAACATAATGTGGGCTTTATTTATAAGACCATATGTATTATTTAATTTATGGCTTTTTTTGCGTCTATAATAAATTAATTAAAATATTGATTGACCCCAATTAGGGGACATACTTTTTAAGTTTGGCTTTATCTATGAGATAGTAGTAAAAACTTGTTAAAGGGGGTTTCTATGACTTCTGTTTAAGGTAGCCATGCGTTGTGTTAGGAATGTACTATTGTTACCGGGAAAATTTTATTTTATTTTACGTAAGTTCAAGTGTAAAGTAAAAGTTAGATAAAAATGAAGTGTTAAAAATAAGAATATGAAGTAATTGTATTTTGTATATGTTTTACACATTATATTAGTAGATAATAAAAATGAAGTGTTAAAAATAAAAAATGAAATGAATAGTAAAAGTTTGTGAATTTATAATAAGGTAAGATCTGAATATGTAATATCTGGTTGTAAAAGTTTAAAAGTTATTTATATACTCCCAAGAAACTGGGGCATCAATTTTTAAGCTTAAGTACCGGCAGATAATGAAACAGCGCAACACCATTTTTTTGTTTTAAGTGATGATTAAACTTATGAACAATAATTATGTGAGGGGATTATGAACAGTAATTCCAGGAAAAGTAACACTCTTCACAGGTTTTTTTAACAAATGTTATATTTATATAATAAATTTCTATTTTCAAAATAACTGTTCATTTAAAACAAGTAAAAGTGATAAATTGTCACTTTACTTATTTTATCTTTAAACACTTTGCATATTATAAAAAAATCTGCATTTAAATTTAACTTTGAGTCTTCTCTATTCCACATATCATAAAATGAAGAATCTTTTTTTATAAACATTTAAAATGAAATGGAAGAACAAGTATGTAATATAAGAGAGCTAGGTGTAGGGCATTTTTCGTCCGCCAAAGCAACCAACAATGGACAAACAACGTGTTATAGTGCACCGTCTCTCGTGTTATTCGTCCGCCGTTCGTCACTTTAGCCATTCCAATCAAATGTGCCATTCATATTTATTTATTTATTTAGTGAGCGGGTTTTTTTGGTGGGGTGTTTTGTGGGACTTACATGCACCAATAACATGTTTTTTTTTTTTTTTTTTTTTTACTTTTTTTTTTTTTTTTCGTCCGCCGAATAACGTGTTATTCGTCACTACGACACCTTACATTAAAAGAAACCCTAAGGTAAAATATCCTGAGAAGGATGACCTTTTTGTATTTAGTTTGACTTTTGACTCTGGACCATCTTTGTGCCGCGCGCCATTTATATATTTTTCACTATCCTCTAACGGAAAATATCCCCGTAAACCAATGACTCGACCGGATCTACTAGAAAACCGGATTTTAAAACATTGGTAATTTGAATTATTTGTGATATGGTTAAATTTATCTTGATAATGAACAACTGTTGTTTGAATTTTGATCATAACGTCGTTCTATAATTTGAAACCTGTATTTAATTCTTGTTCAATTGTATATGTCTGATATTTGATTATATTTTTGATAAACTTGTTGTGTGTTTAATATTGAATTTCTTAAGTTTATATGCGTGGTAATAAATTTTAGATTTTTAGTTGTTTGGCAAGCTAAATTAATGCAAATCTTCGTTTTGTAGAAAATCAGTTTGATCTGATGGTTGAATTGGTTGAACCGGTGACAAGATGAACGGGGCGACTCAGACGAGTCAATAAAAGAGCTGAATTTTAAAACATTGATTAATATATAGGGCAGATAATTATAAACTACAAGAATTATGAATCCAATCAGTTAATTTTTTATGTGTGTAATCACTGCTTTGATTCCTTAAAAAAAAAAAAAAAAAAAAAAAAAGCTATTCATAACAACTTTTTACTTGCTCCTTCATTATGCTTAAAAGACAATCTCCAAGATAAGAAAATATTCACCTAAGAACTAGCCGAAATATCATAGTGTTATTTTACAAACGTTTTCATGTATCGCGTATTTCAATGTCTAAGACAATATCTGGATTTATATAATTATTGTATTCTTAAAAATAAAATAATATTAAATTATTAAATAGCATTAACGAACAAAGTATCATTTTCATCACAAATCTTAGGTGGCAATATCATAAAGTGAAGGGAGACAGGGTTGCACAAGTTGTGGAATTAGCATGTTATATGAGAATGTGGGACACTGGGACGCAAACCAAGCTTGTGCACCCTTGACACATGCTACCATGATATAGTTCTAGCTAGTTTAATCTTTTAGAAATTCTATAGTTGCTAACCACCTAAAAGTATCGAAATTCAGATAACGGCGTAGAAACTAAATTATTCACTTGCTGATTTCGGTTATCGATTTAAAGTTTGAACCATATACATGCTTAGGATTCTCTCGGTGTGTCGTGACAAATAAGTAGATAAATTTTCATTTGTATATACAGTTTTCTAAGCTAGAGTTGGAAAAGAGTGAGTTATGATGATCAAATTGTAATGGTTTTGGAGAATAGGGGTGATAAGGGGTGCATGTGCACACATGGATGGGTCACACACAGATGTCTCCATAAAGTTGAACACTTGATTCATCCTTCAATCAAAATTTTCATAGAGCTAGCCCACACCCTTTAATACTGTTAGGTTTGTGGATAAAATATTAATACGTGTATGTTTAGAATCGAACTTGAGATCACGGGATTGCGCACTTTATGTATGGAGAATTAATATATAAAACGTTATATATTTAACTATTAAAACACAAAATAACGACTAACGGGCGTTAAGTAGTTAACGACAATTGACTAACGACCGTTAGAGATTAAGTAAAGGACTAAGAGTGAAAATAGAAGTCGGAAAAGTTCCGGAAGCCCCTAGGGCGGTTTAGGCCGATCGGTTGGGCTTGGGGAAAACCCAATCCCATTCCAACTTGTCCTACAAGTCTCCTAAATTATATATACAAGCTTAGGGTTATTGATTTAATACCTCTTGTGCACTAGCTATAACCCTAAGTCTTTTCTTCTCTTTTTCTTGCTTAGGCCGATCGAACAAACACCCATATAGGGTCGATCGGTTTGTTTAAAAAAAAAAAAAACTATGTGTTTTCTTGACCTAGCAATCACTTTAATTCGGTTATAGTACGTGTGTACAAGATCGTGGTATTAACTTGTGGAAAACTAGAAGGGGGGTTGAATAGTTTTGCCGTTTAAAATTAAATTGAACCGTTTTGTAACTTATGTGAAATCAATGAAACTGTACACACAAAAATAATCAAACAATATATCCAAGAAGTAAAGAGAGAAATGATCAAACCACATAACACGGATGTTTATAGTGGTTCGGCTACAAGGACTCTTTTCCTTGCCCTACTCCACTTCCCCGAGTCTTTAACTCGAGAGTTATCCTTCACTAAGAAACGAACTCCCTTCTAGGTGGAGAAAACCTTTACACGTCGCTTACTTTCTTTTCCGGTACTAAGCTAAACACCGGGTTCAATTTCAAGGTAGAACCAACCTAACGTCGCCTATACAATTACTGACACTAAGCAAGATGTCGAGTTCTTTACAAGGGTACAACCACTCCCGTTTGGTTCTTTCACAAGGGTACAACCACTCCCTACACTCTTTGTGTTTTGAGGACTAAAACACTAACCACACTCACTGAGATAAATGATACAAGTAATGATGTGTGAACTACAACTATATCACACAGTAACTATGCTAAAGGTTTACACGTCTGTGTTGAACCTTGATGCTTAATCTTCCTTGCTACAAAAGGAAAGATCAATGAAATAAATGAATGATAAATGTTAGATGATATGTAAATGAATGAGTATGAAAGTTAGGCTCTATGAGTGATGGTGTGTCCAAATGATCAGCTTGCTATTTATAGGCAAACTGATGAACAGCCGGCGGATCCGGCGGATCCCATAAAAGGGATCCGTCCTTTATGTCGATTGGATCCGCCGACTTGACAGCAATATGACAGCTAATAGTTTTGGAAATCTTTCCAAATTCAGCTGTATCCTCCACACCTTTGTCATGTCATATCAAGATCTTCCAAAGTCAACTATCTTGCTTGAAGATCTAGCCAAGATATTATGTATGATGCATGCCATGATGTCATTGTATCATTTTAAAAATAAAGTTTCCTTTTAAGGAAATAAACTAGTAGATGTGTAAAATGTAATTCTAAGTAAACTTGTGAAATATAAAATGTGTTTTAAAGAGACTTTAGCTAGCATTTATAATTTGCTAAAGGATATACTTTGTAATTGTCATTAACAAAACTAAGTAAAGATCGTAAAATATAAATAACGTTTTTAGGACGATATTTGTATTAACAATCTCCCCCTTTTTGTTGATGACAAAACATAAAGTATATTTTTGAGCAAAGGAATAAATATAGCATGAGTTCTTTAAAATATAGATTAAGTTTGTTTTATTTTAGTTTTAAAAACTCTTTTTATGCAAAAGTGTATGTACTGTGATGATTCACAGTTATGCAAACTTAATCCTTTCTCCCCCTTTTTGTCGAAACAAAAAGAAGAGTTGTGTAGCAGAATGCGATTTTGAGAACTTTAAGAGCTCCCCCTTGTTTGATACTCCCGCTAAATGGAGTAACAAGGTAATGATGCATGATCCTACAAAAAAAATGGTTAGAAAAATGAAATGCTCCCCCTCGATGTATACTCCCTATTACAAGAGTCCCAACGTATACATTAAAAGGGTATGAGATGCTGCAAAAAAAATGTTAGTTGTGAATAACCTCAATTGGAGAAGCATAATGCATATGATATGTTCATTCAAATAAGAATGATAATCTAGTTGACTTTAAAAAGTCAAAATGTAGGTCTGATCAAAATTTTGTACCTAAAGTACAAGTGATCAAACTAGAATATAGATTCCAAAAAGCTAGATAATGATGTTAGTTACCTAACTAATGATAATATGCTTTATGTTGATCACTCATAAGCATAAAAACATCACATTCATTCATTGAAAATTATGTGACAAAAGTCACAAACATAATATGATGTTACATGAAAATGAAAAATACATCCTAAAAAATAAAAAGTCCCACAACAACATCTAAAAGGTCCTATATAATGAGACTAAAATTCTCCTATTGAGGAGGATGAGAGATGGCGTTTAGACGCTCAAGAATGTGGTTCAAAATGAACCTCATTTCATTTTGGAGCTCGTGCACCAAAATGTTTGTCCTTTGAGCTATGTGAGCGGTTCTTTCACACATGTTGCAATCATGGCGAGCAAAACCGGACGGAAGAGTAGACTCATTTGGTTGTGGTGGTGGTGGTTGTAGGGAGTTCATGAGGATGTTTTGGAGGTCCATGGCTTCATTGAGGCGGTGATCTACCATACCCGAGAGAGTGTAGAGACGGTTGAGCTCTTCACTAATCTCCTCTTGGGTTTGAGGCAAATTGATCCACATTGCCTCGTCTATGGCAATGAGAGTTGATGTGGGTGAGAGAGGTGGTATTTGAGGTTGGGATGATGGTGCATCATGGTATAAAGGACCATGGATATCCGGGAAAATCGGATGAAAAAGCCTAGGCTCTTGACCTTCAAAGGTCATGGGTGGAGGATTGTTTGATCTTGGTGGGAGATCCTCCAAGTCATCAAGGTATGGATGAGGTGATGTAGGTAGAGTCCTAAATAGCTCCATGGGTTGGAGTTTGGGTGAGTTTGGTTGTGATTGAGATTTGACAGTTTGTGATGGAGCGGGTGGTGGTGTGGTTGCTATTGGAGTTATGGATGGAGGTGGAGTTTGTATGACAACATTGGATGGTGTAGGTGTGGATAAAGTAAGGAAATTCTCACTTGCTATAGGAGACGAGATATTAAGAGGAGATGATTCCTCTGATGATGAGTTAGCAAGATTTATGAAGCAACAGGGCTTAACACTTATGCGGGCAGTGCGTTTTGGTGGTCTAGAGGTGGAGGAGTTGGTTGATTTGGTCATTGTGAGCTAAGAGAACTAAGATGTACAGGTTGTATGTTGTGAAGAAGGTGAATGAGTGAGTTTTGTTCTAAGATATGATCCTAATATATAGGCAGATGGTTTATGGAAACTAGTGTTTGGATTTGATGTAAATCCAATAGAGAATGTTGGTTCCTAATGATTTGGAACAAAAATTTGTGCAAATCACATCACATATGTCAATCCATAGAACTTATGTTGAGTAATATGAAGAAGATATGCAGTAAATGCAAAGAGATAGTGGAAAAGCTTCTGATGTGATGTTCCCACGGATTTGAAGGATCCCTAAAAAGGGTTCCTAGCTTGTATAGGAAAGGTAACTCACTCCTTAAATTTAAAAATTCAAATTTTGGTGGGAAATGTTGTTCTTATGTTTCTAAGAGTTTCTAAATAATTCTAAGATGTATAATGATCAGTGATCCTATTCTAAAGAATACTAGAAACTAAAATCTAAGAATCGGGATGAGTCGAAAAGATTTAAGAAGTTTACTGTTATACCTGCGGATCCAATAGACAAGGCGTGCGGATCCAAATTTTAGGATCTGCCAGATCCGCAGGTTAAAGAATGGCGGATCCAATGCTAACACATGGCGGATCCAAAATGAGGGATCCGCCAGATCCGTGGATCAAAACTACTAAAATGAACAGAGAGATGTGCATATTTTTCGTTTTTTGACGAAAATCCAAAAAATCTCCTGGAGCATATGTATCATTAAAGTAAGATAGCACTACAAATATTTGATCATCTACAAATATTGAAATGTAACTATTATTCATTGAAAATTTGATTGTGACAAACGTCTCAAACTTGAAGTTACATTTAGAAGTCCCTAAAAATTGAAGAAAACCTAGAATAATTCTTTAAAGTACACTAGAATAATTCTAACAGCTTCTATGAAGAGGAATTTGTTGGTGTTGATGGAGATATGATGGAAGCTAGCCACATAGTTTCTAAATCCTTAGTGTCACAAAAGTTAGAGTTGTGTTCTTCATTTTCTTGAGTGTTTGTTTGATTTACCCACATTGAATCATCAATGTGTTGAAGCGTGGTAAGTAGATCATGTGGTTGAAGGTTGGATGAATTTAGTGGTGATGATGATTTTCTTTCTTCAGATGGTGAAGGTGATGGTGAGGAAGCTATTGGAGTAGTTATAGGTGGCGGTGTACTATATGTGGGTGATGATGTTGTACCTAGTGGAATTATGATTGGTGATGGTGATTTTGTAGATGAAGACATGTTGACTATAGGAGTTATGATAGAAGTTGTAGTGGCAGTGGTGGATATGATTGGTGAGCTTACGTTTGAAACTGGATTAACAAGCCAGTAAGGTCTAACACTAATTCTAGCGGTTTGCCTGTATGGTCTAGACATATGAGATTTGTTTGATTTGTGCATTATAGATAATGAAGATGAAGATTTAGTGTGTTATGATCATCTTAAGGTTCTAATATATACTTCCCATTTTTATAGAAGTTGGTGTTAGGATTAATGATGTGTAAATATCAAAGACTTGGAACAAGATAAAGGAGTTTATCCTATTGACAAAGTCAATCCATAGAAATGAAGTTGATATGAAGATATGCAGAAAGATGACTTAAAAGGGAGAAATGTGATTGATTCACGGTTTTCGAGAAGGTGATGAAAGAGTCTGTGAGTTATGAGTAGGACAAAATATTCAAATTTTGATGGGAGGAGGATTTTCTTAATTCTCTAAGATGTCTAAATATAATCTAAGAAAGCTAAACTATAGTCTAAGTATTGGAAAGAGTTGGATTTTGTGAAAAAGATCACTGTGTATTCCTGCGGATCCAATTGACAAAGCTTGCGGATCCAAAACTTTTGGATCCGTCTGATCCGCAGGTTTAAGGTGGGCGGAGCCAATGTTAACACCAGGCGGATCCAAACAGAGGGATCCGCCAGTTCCGCCGAACAAAAATCCTAAAAGGAACAGAGAGCTATGCAAATTTATAACAACCCTAAAATTCTCCTGAAACATATTGATTGTCAATCATGTAAAGTAAAGCTACCAAATATGTAGATTCTAGCACATGTTATAGATCATCACACTTCTTCGCAAAGGAAGTTAAGCCAAACAGTGGCTTAAATTCGGAAAATTCATAACAATGAATGTTATCATTAGTTCAAGTTGAGTTAATACCACAAAAGAGTTAAGTGCTATCATAAGGTCTTAGTAAGCACATAAATTTAACAATACATAGTCTAATAACGTATTATACTAAACACTCTCACTTATCTTTCAATAATTTAAGTATTTTCTTCTGATCCTTGCGGAGTTTCATCATCCATCGTCCAACATTCTTTAGAATTCCCTTTGCTTGTCGATGTTCTGCAGATTCATCATCAAGGGAAGGAAGTTGACTCAAGTAGTCAATTGGAGGAAGCTTAGAGTTAGGTAAACCATCTTCATCACTAGCTGATGATGATGATGAAGATGAGGATGAGGTGAGAGCCCGTTTACCTTTTCTTACTGCCACTCTATAGTCACTAAGCGGAATGAAGGTGTGTTTGATTTCGACGTAGTCTGGAACAAAGCCGAACGAGTCTAGAGGAATAGGAATGGAAGCTCTAAACAAATGTGTAAGAAGCATTCCATATGGCATTGAGGTTTTTCCTAAGACACGTATATCGACCATTCTTTTGGTGATATAGTAGGCTAGATTGAACTTTTGATGGGTAGACACACAATAGAGCATGTAGCATAAGCTTGCATTCACATGATCTTTGTTTCCAATGGTGCTAATGACATTAGCTCTAAGAATTTCTTCAAGTTTCTTAAATTCATGTTTAAGTTCATTTAGTTCCATAGTGAATGGATCACGATTAACATCCTTTCCTCGGAGTTTCTTAGTTTGGTTGCTTCTAGGCTTGAAAAGATGATCACGGATTATTTCATTAGGAGTTAGAGGAGTATCATATGGGTGTTCACGACCTAGGTTTGAATCAATAATGGTTAAAGGCCATTTGTTTGAGTAGAAACAAGTTCCTTCTCTAGGAATGCCTAATACATCCCCGAAATGATCTAATGGGAAATTGTAGGGATTTTGATTTATTTTGAAATGGATGCTAAATGATCCAAGGTCATCAGTGATGAGTTTCACGGAAGCATAAAACTCGAGAATGAACCTAGGGATGATTGGCTCATCTATGTCTAGGAGTGCATCAAATTGAATGACAGTCATTTGTTCACGGATGTTTGTTTTTTCTAAGAATGATGAATTTACAGTTCTGCCTTCATGAACGTACCGACTTTCTAAAGCTTTAAAAATTTTGACTTGAGATTCTGAGAGTCCCTTTGTTTGATGATGTTTGGGTAGGTAGTTGGTGGTCTTTTTGTGATCATAGTTAGTAGCGGGAGGCATGGTTTTTCCTAGACATATAATTAAAGTTAGAATCACATAATATATACATATGTGTCTGAATGAGAATAATGTGGAGTATAATTATCTCGACTCTTTTGAAGCAAGGATTTTTGTAGTAAAATATGAGATAATCCAAACACTCCTGATCCGAAAATATATGTGGATTATGATGTTTTTGATTTTGTATGAACAATGATTTTAAAAGGAGTTTTTCCTAATTGTGAAAAATTAATCTCAATGGAGTATTTGATGATTATTGTAGTGTTTAATTGAAAACATGATTTTTGAAGTACCTCATTATTTTTGATAATACCTAATTTAATTTAGGGCAACCTATATGAATTCTTGACACAAATAAGAGATTGAGATGGATTAGGGTACTTACAATGATCGATTAGGAATGAGTTAATTGTGGCGAATGAGATATATGAGCTTTGGGATGATAAGGGTCATCACCAAATTGGTTTTGGTGTGGTTAGTGGGTGTAATGAACAGTAAAGAGTGTCTGTTTATTGAGAATTAGTCTCAACAAAGCACGGATCCGGCGGATCCAAAACAAGGGTTCCGCCCTTGTTGTCGATTGGATCCCCAGGATCAGAATGTATGTTTGCTTATTTCTGTTTTAGTTTGGACTAGGATTTGAACAATTGTTTTAACTACTTTCTAGGTTTCAATAAACCATAGACAGAAGTAGGATTCTTTCTTGAGAGGATTATCAATGTTTTCTTTTGAGAAACTTTCTCAAATCGAGATCTAAACATTGTTTAATACGAAGAATGATGATGGAGATCTAAACTTTTGCTGGGACGAACAGTTGCAATGATGTTGCAACAGAGAAAAAGGTTATGGAGGTCAACAAACTAGACCACGAGAGTTTTCTCCACACTTTTGCCTTAAAGTGGCAAGGACTATTTGTTTCTTAGTAAATCATCATGTGATACAATGTATCACATTAGTACACACATTATTTGAACTATTCCTATATCTCTAATTACCGGGAAGATCATATACTATGGTTTCAACACCTGTTCCTTTGGGATGTCTCTTAAGTTCCTAAATGGTTTCAAGTTGGAATCATTTTGTAGATGAAGATAATATTTGGAGTACTACCTATAGAATAGAGTATTCTATCTAATGCATCTCTATGCTTATGATCATCTTACTATTTTTATCCTTAGTGAGTCTGGTTTAGGAGAGCGTGAGAGTTTTTCAAATGGTTTCCAGTCTACAATTTTGTTATGCATATCTTGATAGTTTGTTTTGGAGACTATGTCATCCTAATAGTACATGATCCTTATTAGTAATGAGTGTTCTCTACTAGGTTAGTTGTGTACTTGATCATTCCAAACTTTTGATACCAGCTTAAGTTTGTGATCACGGCAATACCAAGAGAACATGCCATATACTTATCCTAAGTATTGAAGTTATATTGTTGAGATATGATCCAAGTTAAACCTATACTTGTCTTTAGGAGTTTTAATTTAGTTTTAAATCATAAAGATTTAAGAACTTTTTCCTACTCATCATGTTAATTATCAAATACTATATTAATAACTTATGTTAAGTGAGCATGAAATCAGAATTATCTATGATAGCAATTATCATGAGGAGTTATGAGGAACCGTACCTTTTTCCAATGATTGTTTCTAAGAATGTTATTGAAAAATACAACTTCTGTTGAACACATTGTGGATCTAATCCTTTCTTTCAAGCATACCTAATGAAAGCTCAAGTATTTGGTCCCCAATATCTCATGGGTCCATTTGGGTTAATAAAAAATATTACCAAGGTTCACTAATATCTTGGAGATAGTCAAATGGGATTTCTTTATATAATGAAGTGTCCACTATCGTTTTAACTTCATTATTATCTTTTCTTCTAATTGGATTACTGTTAGGCTTTCTAGACATCTTAACAGGTTCAATACTATTTAAGGTTTGACTTTTCTGTACTGTACCTACGGATCCTTTGGTTATAACGTGCGGATCCAAAGTTTTGGATCCGTGGGATCCGTGGGTCACTGACTCAGTTGATGTAGTTTTATTTTCTTTTGTCATTTGAATCTGAAAATCATTTAAGTGTCCATTTTTCATGAAATCTGACTTGAAACTACCATAAGGTATTTTTAGTAGCCTCATTGTATCATTTGTACAGTTTATGTGTTTATCGAATCTTTTAAAAACGGAGTCTTGTTTTATAAGATTCTCTTGGGTAAGCTTTAGTATTTCTAATTCATGTTTTAGTTCTTGACATAAGACACATGTTTTAGTACTTTTACCTTTTTCTAATCCTATGACTTTTTCTTTTAATTGATGAATTTTATTTTCTAAAAGTTCTTTTTTGGTTTTCAAGAACTTATTTTTACTTATAATTTTTAGAATAATTTTACATAATTTGTTATATTCTATATCTAACATGTTATCATTTATAAAAGAGTATGACGAGTCAGAAAGTACCTCTTCTGTGTCATTGGCCATGAGAGCAACTTCGTTGATCTTTGGTTTGTTGTTCTTATCTTTACAATCTCCTATTTGAGATTTGTTCTCTGGAGGCTTTGGACAATTTCTTGTCAAGTGACTAGAATTCCTGCATCTAAAACACTTCCTATGGTTCTTTGACTTAACACAAGTCTCAAAAGGATTTTTCCAGTCTATAAACTTTTTTGGTTCAAGAAGTGATGGTTTTTGTATAGATTGCCCTTCTTTAAAGTTTTCAAAATCCATGGATCGTTTTAAGTTTTAAAATACAATATATTTTAAAAATCTTAAGTAATGTAGCTCTTGATGCCAATTGTGGAAAACTAGAAGGGGGGGGGGGGGTTGAATAGTTTTGCCGTTTAAAATTAAATTGAACCGTTTTGTAACTTATGTGAAATCAATGAAACTGTACACACAAAAATAATCAAACAATATATCCAAGAAGTAAAGAGAGAAATGATCAAACCACATAACACAAATGTTTATAGTGGTTCGGCTACAAGGACTCTTTTCCTTGCCCTACTCCACTTCCCCGAGTCTTTAACTCGAGAGTTATCCTTCACTAAGAAACGAACTCCCTTCTAGGTGGAGAAAACCTTTACACGTCGCTTACTTCCTTTTCCGGTACTAAGCTAAACACCGGGTTCTATTTCAAGGTAGAACCAACCTAACGTCGCCTATACAATTACCGACACTAAGCTAGATGTCGAGTTCTTTACAAGGGTACAACCACTCCCGTTTGGTTCTTTCACAAGGGTACAAACACTCCCTACACTCTTTGTGTTTTGAGGACTAAAACACTAACCACACTCACTGAGATAAATGATACAAGTAATGATGTGTGAACTACAACTATATCACACAGTAACTATGCTAAAGGTTTACACGTCTGTGTTGAACCTTGATGCTTAATCTTCCTTGCTACAAAAGGAAAGATCAATGAAATGAATGAATGATAAATATTAGATGATATGTAAATGAATGAGTATGAAAGTTAGGCTCTATGAGTGATGGTGTGTCCAAATGATCAGCTTGCTATTTATAGGCAAGCTGATGAACAGCCGGCGGATCCGGCGGATCCCATAAAAGGGATCCGTCCTTTATGTCGATTGGATCCGCCGACTTGACAACAATATGACAACTAATAGTTTTGGAAATCTTTCCAAATCCAGCTGTATCCTCCACACCTTTGTCATGTCATATCAAGATCTTCCAAAGTCAACTATCTTGCTTGAAGATCTAGCCAAGATATTATTTATGATGCATGCCATGATGTCATTGTATCATTTTAAAAATAAAGTTTCCTTTTAAGGAAATAAACTAGTAGATGTGTAAAATGTAATTCTAAGTAAACTTGTGAAATGTAAAATGTGTTTTAAAGAGACTTTAGCTAGCATTTATAATTTGCTAAATGATATACTTTGTAATTGTCATTAACAAAACTAAGTAAAGATCGTAAAATATAAATAACGTTTTTAGGACGATATTTGTATTAACATAACTCATTATAGTTAATATCTTGGATTTAGTTACAAAACGGTAAGGGGTAATTGTAACACCCCGCCAAGGCGGAAACGCGGGGCATAACAGAAAGGAATCATCATAACACATGGTTAAAAAAATAGGGAATACACTAAATAGAAATAGTACCAAATGTCATAACGACGCCAGACACAACTAGGGGACTTGTGTCATGGTTAGCCGAACCACAACCACATAGTCATATAATGAACCAAGAAGTCTCCCAAACTGGGCAAAATTATTCCTAACAATGCAACATAATCCAAAAGCAACAAAAATGTCTCAAATAGAAATAATAGCAATCAACGAAGATAATGCCTAAGGTCTCGCGCTAAGCCATGCAAGAAACAAACTTCCTTAAGCTGTCTTACTTGTCATCACCTGAAAATGAATACTCGAAAATGTCAACATAACGTTGGTGAGTTCGTAGGTTTAAAGTAAGTAAAACCATTTACCGTGCATAAAATATATGTAGGACAAGTGTGCAGATAATAATAGTCAAGCGTAGGGCAAGCAGTTATACCATGGCTAATCTGGTAACCACCCACTTAGCTAATCAGGTAACCACCCATAACACATATGTACTACACGTATGCCTACCAGCTGGAGCTAAAACATGAGTACTCCCATGTCAAAAGATTATACCCAAGACATGAGACCACACAGCAATACCAAAACCACTAGTGCACCTAACACCATTATATACACAACCTTGTCCAAAAATAATAAAACAAACATTTAAGCACGGCATAAAACTTGAAATGCTTTGAGTATCATTTTCCCCCAAGGAAAAGTATAAGTAAAATGGGGCCACGAATACTCACCTCAAAACTGGTAACCTCTAGAACCCTTTAAAAGCAAATGGAAGGAATGAAAAGATCACAAGGAATCACAAGCTACTCCTTCTTCGCAGTATCTGATAAATTAAGGATCAATATTATTTGAGAGTCCAGTTTTATTAATTCATTTATATACTATAACTTATTTTTAATATTTGTTGTTATTAATTAACAAGTTTTAGGGTTCTATAAATAGTCAAGTCGTAGATTAAATGCTTTTCCCCCCTTCATTAACCATATTATACGAGACTAATAACCATACACAACAACCTTGAAACAAGACCAATAACCACACACGACAAGCCATGTTTCTTACGTTTATTAGTCAAGATTAAGCATGTACCACAACACTTAAATTCAACACACAGTCATACGTATCCACACTTAGATTAACGAAACACAAGCCACATAACATGACAAGCCCTAACCTTTCGCATTAAATGAGTATGCCCCATATTAATTATCCTAGGGTTATTCCAGATTTAGAAATGCGTTTAGAGATTAGATTAGGGTTGAATAATAATAGGTCGAATCAGGTAAGAACAAGGGTCGAATAGACCAGTGGTTTAGCATATTATAGTTTTGATTTCATGAATCATTATCAAGTGTGAAGATAGATTAAGGAACGCATTAATTTGAACAGATTCATATGAATAGGTTGACGTGAAAACTGATTAGGTTTTATTAGTTTTATAAATTCAGGTTTGCATACATGTGATATTGTGTAGAATTGATTAAAAGAAAGCAAAAAGGATGATGTGATACCTTGGGCTGGGGTATGAGACAAGGAGGAAGAACACAAGAACACTACACCACGATTTACAATACCCAACTTGAAACCCTTGGTATGATTGAACAGCAACAACAACAAAAAACCTTTGAGAGAAAAAGAAAGAACCAGGAACTATGTGTGTTTTCTTTGTTTTGAATGAAAAGAAGAAGAACAGAGAGAACCGTATCAATTATAGGAAGAGGAGCGTATAACAATTTTGGAAACAAGGTGTGATTGATACGTTTTGATGTGTGATTGATCTGTCATAAATCAAATAAGCGTGAGATTTGGGCTAAAAATAGGGAGTTGTTATCTTTTAATTTGTGTGAAACGCATTATATATTGGACTAAATAAAAAAAATGTGTACTAGGAAGTTTAGGAAAGATTAAGAATTGTTACAATTCTATTTTAGGTATATCTTATGTTAAATGTATTAATATAACATGCATATAGTTTAGGCTTTATTAATTTTTTACAAAACTTAGGTTATTCTTAAAAACGTATTATTATTACATAGCATAAAGTTTTAGGCATTTTATTAATTATTACCAACATAGGTTAAAAATTTAGAATCGGGTAAATAAAATGAATTTAGATCTTAGGCGAAATCAAATACTTGGTCAAAGTAAATGTTGACTAACCGGTTAGGTGAGGGTTCTCACAGTATCACCCCGTTAAAAGAATTTTGGTCCCCTAAATTCAACTGGATCTACTATTGGAATCTTGCTCAAAAAATAAGTGCGGGTATTTTGCTTTCATGTGGTCTTCCCGTTCCCATGTAAACTCAGGCCCTCGCTTCGAGTTCCAACGAACTTTAACTAAAGGAATTTTACTGCGTTTCAATTTCTTTACTTCCCTATCCATGATCTCAACGGGTTCCTCCATAAAGCGTAAGTTACTGTTTATCTTGATCTCTTTCAATGGCACATGTAGGTTTGCATCTGCTAGGCATTTCTTCATATTTGATACGTGAAAGGTGTCATGAACTGATCGGTCCCAAACGGTCAACCCAAATTAACCAGGTAAATGGTTAATAAAAGTCAAACAATCTAGGGCACGATGCAATTTACCAAAGGAGTTAGTGTTTCCCTGGGTCGTTAAGTCCCAACGAGGTGTGAACACTGTAATAGAACGGATCTGTGATCTGGTGATATTGAATGGAAAAGGGGGTTTTAAATTATTAGACTAAGGAAATAAAAGAGAATAGCTTTAAACAAGCTATAAGAATAAATACAGGAAACCAAATTACTTAAAAGCGTTTAGAAACCTAGAAACGTACGTTTAAATTTTAAATAAACGTAAATGTACAAAATAAAAAGTGAATTCTGTCCAATATAACTCCCACGGATGTGAAAATTATATTTTTGGAATCCAAATGATAAAAGAAAATTATTAGAAAAAGAAAATTATTTATTAGACTTATTAATTAATTATTATTAATTAAAAACTATTTTTAACTATTTAAATAATAACCTAAAAAGTAAGAAAATAAGAAATAAACCTAGAAAAATGAAATTATGACTTAGATAAATCTAAAATATTATAAAACAAATTTTAAAACTGAAAATATAATTATTACACTTTTTATCTAATTATTATTAATTAATTACTATTTAAATACTTTTTAAACTAATAAAAATTCTAATAAATACTAAATGATCTGAGAAAAATCTAAAACTTTTTATAGAAATATTAAATAAATACAGGAAGCTAGGAAAAATATAAAAATAAAAAGTGCTTAATGAAAAACCTGAAAATAAGCCAAATGGCTTAAATAGAAGCTATCACTTATTTTTATGTTGTTGATTTTCTGATTTTCTTTTTACAAAACTATTTAACTACTGAAAATATGAAACTTTAATAAAGACAAAAACTTTAAAACTTAAAAATAAGCAGATTTAGAGCTTATGAGCTTATCAGTTGAGCTTTTGACTCAACTTTGATATTTCAAGCTCCAATAAGCTCTCAAATAAGCTATACAAATGAAACAAAGGTGAAATAAGATAAAAATAAGTAAAAGGTACTGGAAATAAGCTAGATGGACAAGAAACAAGCACTGATAAGCTTTGAATAAGCAAGTAAGCAAGGTACTGCTAGAGTACCAAAGGTACTGCTAGTATACCAACCTGCTGCTAACTTTAAAGGCTAAATAAGCTTATGAAATAAGCTAAAAAGCACAAAGTGAATATTGGAGTAGCAAGATGGGTTGGTTGGCTTTCCAAAAAGCCAAAGCTCACCTTGTGGGAACCACTAATGAGCTTATGAAGTGCTTATGAAAAAGGCTTGAATACACTGATTACTCAGTATACTCAGCAAAATGGGACAAACAAAAAGCTATGAGCAGGCTTATCAAATAAGCTAGAAAATGCACAATAAGCCCTGAACCTTTGAGAATGGAACTTAAGCTTCCTAAAAAGATAAAGATCACAAGCTCAAGCTTACTGATGAGCTTTTGAGAGGCTTATGAAAAAGGTCTCAACTGCACTGATTACTCAGTGCAGTGAGTGGTTTTTGATGAACATGATAAGCATAAATAAGCAGTTATAATAAGCATGAGATGGAAATATAAGCATACAAACAGCAAACTAGCCAGAAGGGCTTCACAAAGAACCAAAATACACAAGCTAACAAGCACTAATGAAGCTTATGCAAGCTTCAAAAAGTTACTAGTTGAACTGTGCACAGGGCAAGTTTGACTTTTTAAGTAAAACTAAATAGTTGACTTTGATGAACTTCTACTAGATCCTACTTACTGATTATGTTATATTATGATGAAAAGAAGTTGAATTAAGCTAGATTATCAGATTATGAACTAGTGTGATGAAATTTACACTTTAAATCCTAACAGTTAGCAAATGAAGTGAGATCAAAGGCTATTTTGACTATTACACAAATAAGTACTGTATTTTATGACTTAAAAGGTCTAATAGGACTTAGTATAACAGATAACAACCACAAACAACAACAATAACTCAGTGTAACTCAGATTAACAACTTGATCCAAACAACCCTTAAACAGACTTGTAATGTGATTAGTGATGTAAATCAATGAGTTAAACCATGAAATTGAATCCAGAGATTATATTAAGATGTAAACAACTTAAATGAACAAATAAACAACAATTTTAACAACAAACAATCTTGAATCACTAATATGCCATTTCCATAGTGAAAATGAAATATCAAGCAACTATGAAATCCAACAAATAAACAGATAACTTTAAGCTATATTATCACTAACAAACACCAAATAAGTATGAAATCAGTAAGGTAACAGTGTAAAAAGCACAAGCACAGTAATTGCTAAAAATCAAGAACAAAGCTTACAACTTGTATCCAAGCAACCAACTGAGAACCAAGAACAAGGACAATCCTATAAGCTTACCAATAAGCTACTAACCCAAAGGCAATCCAAAATTAACCTTGCTCCAGCTTTCTTTCACCAGTACACTGATTTTTGTATTTATTTTGGTATTTTCTTGATTTCTTTTTGTATTTTTGGTTTAATGACTATATATTGTTTTAAGGTTCTAAAAGCTTGATAAGCTTTGTCAGGAGCTTATATGAGCTAAATAGAGTCCACTAAACAACTACAATCAACAATAATTAAATGACAAGAAAATTAAGGGTACGAATTAAGCATAACTTGAAAATGTAAAGATAGATTGAAATTGAGACTGTAAATAGGTTTATTACAATTTGTCAAAGAGTAATAAGATCCTGAAAGCTTTTAAATTACAAGGTAATTAAGAAGTACAATAAAGACGATTAATTAAAATGAACATAAAACTTATGATTCTATGATAGATGTTCTTCCTTGCTCCTTCCTCTTCATATAGTGATCTTTTGAGTTCCCACTAGCCTTCTGAGCAAATCCTATCACAAATCATGGCCATTGATAGTCTGAAAGTGATCCTAGCCATTGAATCTACTTTTGGCGCCAAAAGTGGTTTATATAACTTGCAGCCGATATTTTGCAATTAAAGAATTTTGGAAGGTTGTATTGGTGGAGGAGACAAGAAAGAAAAGGTTAGTAGCCAAGTTGGTACTTAGGTGAAGAAAAACAGGTTTTGAGTGTAACAGTGGAGGTTTAGGGTGGGAAAGCATTAATGGTTTTGTAGGCTATGTTGTGAGGTGGAAGGGGTGAGAGTGAGGAGTAGGTAATGAGGTGGAAAGGTAGTGGACAGGTGGTGGTGAAAACCACCATGGTTTTGTTACAGTGAAGGTGGGAGAGGGAAGGAGAAAGGGGTGTGGGTTTGACTGGGTTTGACCCTGGTTTTATAACTAAGGGTGGTTTTGGTCGGGTTTGGGTTTATTTTAAGTTGGGCTTGGGTGTATGGTGGGCTGGGTTTATGGGATAGGTTAAGGGTTTGGGTTTAATTTTAGTAAAGGGTCCGGATGGTTTGTTAAATAAGCACAAGGACCATTTTTGTAACATTTGGATTTTTAGGGGCTGAAGTGATAATTTTCCAAAGATTATTACAAGGACCATTTATGCCAAGTTTCAATTCCCCAAGGACTTAAGATGTTAAATTTCAATATTTAAAATCCGGGGGACTTGTTTTGCCATTTTTGAAACTTGAAGGACCAAAACTGCCATTACTTTAAAACTTTCATCCAAGGACCAATATTGTAAAAGTTAAATAGCTTAGGGACCTTGAATGATATTTTCCACATTTTTAACACCAGGGACTATTTTTGCCAATTTCTAAAAGTTAAAGGACTGAAATTGACAATTATGCAAACTATGTTCGTTTTTCAACTGTTTTTAATCCTTTTGCACTTGAAACACATAAAAACACAATCAAATGATATTTTCTGTATTTTGAAGCATATCTGCATGTTTTAAATGTTTTTGTAGTCTAAATGTGACAGAAATGATGAGTATTTAGACACTCATCAATCCCCCACACTAAACTATTGCTAGTCCCTAGCAATCTTTTTTTTGAAAATTTAATGGATTTTATCTCTTTACCAAAAGCCATTACTTCTGGAGTAGCCAATGTTTTAGTATGTGATACTTTGGTACAATGATAACCAAATGATTTTGAGCAAATCATCAGCTGTCAACGGATTTGATTTGTCTTTACCAGAAGTCGTTTGCTTCTGGACTAGCCAACTCTTAGATAAAATACAGTTATTATCTTGGTGAGCTGATTACCAATTATGGTTTTCCACTGCCTTTACCACAAGCCATAATCTTGCGGGCTAGCCAACTCTTCACTTATAAAGATATGGGGAGTTGAATACCATACAATTTTTGGCAAATTGTAAGCCATAAACGGATTTGATTTATCTTTACCAAGAGCCGTTTGCTCTCGGATTAGCCAATCCTTATGTGGGTTAGACATGGCGGACTGATAACCATTTATTGCGTTCTAAGTGAGAAAAAATTTTAAAATTTTGGCCAAAATGGGGGTACTAGATGGTACATTTGATCAAATTCGCTAGAATTCCCCCCCCCCCCACACTTAGAACTGAATATTGCCCTCAATATTCAAAGTACCGGCTGTTATGCCGTCACTTAGAACGTAAAAAGGAAATACTAATAGCCATTTTTTTTTTTTTTTTTTTTTTTTTTTTTTTTTTTTTTTTTGGGTATCAAACATATATACAACATGTGGGGCATCCCCCCACACTT
>CP139508.1:446367125-446509077 GCA_021014915.2 Artemisia tridentata subsp. tridentata
ATCTTTATCAATATCAGTAACATAAAACACAAAAAAGATTGATTTCAAAATTAAAAAATTAACGAAAATAATAAAAGTCAAAACTTTATCAAGATGAAAAAACAATAATAATAATAATAAATAAATAAATAAATAAAAATTGATGAAAATGAAATAATTTTTTTTTATAAAAATTGAAGATAGATGGAGGCCCTTTTTAGCAGGAAGTGATGAACAAGACCGACTAGTATTTATTGGTTCTCTTTAATTACGCCCATTAATATGGGCCGTTGGATGGTGTGGGCCCCGCGTTGATTTGATCATGGCCATTGATGTGAAGATTTATTACTATAAGAGATTAATGTGAAAAATAACAACGAACTTTTTCAAATGTACCAATTTGGTATGTGAACTTTTTTTGTTTTACTTAATGTAACGTATTTTCATGTTTTGTTCTAATTTTGTACGTGATGATGAGGTGTCACGTGTCAGACTTTCAGGTATGACACGTCATCATCACGTACCAAATTGGAACAAAACATGAAAGTACGTTACATTAAGTGGAACAAAAAAAAAAATTCACGTACTAAAGCGGTACATTTGAAAAAGTTTGTTGCTATTTTTCAGCTCAATCCCTTACTATAACTTTGAGGAGTTTTAAGCAACGTGATCACTTATATTAATTGATCATTGATTCACAATAACCACCCGGGTCTTAACGTCCTAAGACCATGTGTAGTGGGGTGGTTGGGAGAGTGGGGGGTTGTTCGACACGTGGCATGTGGGGTAGGATGGGGCTTTGTTGCAAAAGTGGTGTAATGGAGAGTGGGGGGTTGTTTGACACGTGGCAGTACCTTTTTTTTTTTTTTTAAATTTTTTTTTAATGATAAAAAACTTATAATAAAAACTAAATAATATAAATGAAAACATAATTTCATTAAAATAAACCCTAAAACTATTACATAATTAAAAAAAAAAAAAAAAAAAAAAAAAAAAAAGTCATACAATTTCATACTACATATTACATAAAAAAAAACACTACCAACCCCATTTTGCTTTGATTTCTTCATTGATTTTGTTGTTAATGGCTTTTTCCTCGTCGGTCATCCCGACGGTGCTTCGGCGCAGTTGCTCCCAATCTTTCATTTTCATGTACTCGTTGTATCTCTTTTCTTTGAGCTCGCGACGCTTCTGTGCCTCTTCCCCTAGCCTAGCTATCCCAGCCGCAATTTGGCTCAACGGGTTTTCGTTGTCGGGGGTAGAAGATGAGGAAACCCCTTTACCTTTGCCACTTCGCCTACCCGAGGGCCTTTCCGGCTCGACAAACACGACCTCGTCATCTTCCGCATCGTCGTTTAGGTTCAATGTGTGAGCATCGGACGATTGGCTTTCGGGGTTGGATGATGAATCGGTTTTAGACCGTTTTGACGGCCTCGTTGTACGAATTTCCAAAGACGGTTGGTGGACCCATTTTTGATGGGTGTGAAGGTACTCCCACACCGCCTTGTGTTGGAAAGGAAACCCCTTAAGCGCCTTGTATTCCTTGTCGGCGGCGTCGTATGCCCACGTCCCCAAACTTTCACCACTTGGCACCGGCATATTATTTTTTCGGTTGTAGATGCCATTAAAGAGTAGACACGCCCTATTGAGGTCGGTCCATTTTCCCCGAATCATGTCCGGCGTACGATAATCTTCTCCGACACCCATTGCCGAAAAAAAAGCTTCTCGAATTCGAGCCCAAAAAACCAATCCTCGTTGATAATTCGCTACAACAAAAAAAATAACGAACGACATAAGTAAAAAAAAAAAAATAACGAAATAAAAAAAAATAACGAAATAAAAAAAATAATAACGAAATAAGAAACAAAAAAAAATAACGAAATAAGAAAAAAAAAATAATAACGAAATATGAAAAAAAAATAATAACGAAAAAAATATAATAACGAAAAAAAAAGTATATACCGGCGTTTGGATCCGTCGCAATTTCGACCCACGCACGTGCCAAGCACATCAACTCGTTGTCGTTCCATGGCATACGCGTACTCTTAGTCCTTGGCTCGCCCTCGGGTTTTTTTTGTGCGCGCGCCTTGGTTTTTGAGACGGACCGGCGGGTTGTTTACCCTTCGCTCGGGTAACGCTTGGAGGACTTTCCGAGACAATATCCGGGACACTCTCGTTAGATCCAACATTTTGGGCTCGTTGCATATAATTTTCCGGTCGAAATTGTGGAGATGTGTTGAATTGTGGAGGTGTGGGGAATTGTGGAACGTTTTGTTGGGTATACGAGTTAAACCCGAAATTTTGTTGGCTTAAAACGTAGTTTTGAAACGTGGTTTGCGCACTTGGTGGCATTTGCGATATCATTTCTATAAGATCTTCGTTTGAAAACATAGCCTCGTTATTTGGGTAAAATTGTGGGCGGGTTGGGCGGTTCGGGTTCATGATGCTTGGATGATTTTATATAGTTTGATGAGGTAAATATGTAAAATAAAAGAAGTGAATTGTGTAAAAAAAATGGGTTGATGTTGGTTTAAATAAGAAAAAAAAAGTGAGGAGCGTTTTTTTTTTTTGTTACCGTTTACTTTGCAAACGTTCGGATTCTCATTTGCAACGTTCGGATTTTCAATACCAAGGCAACCAACGAGCGCTGTCAGAACAAACACAATTGCAATTTTCTACCCAACAGCGCCCCCCCGTTTTGCATGTATGGGCGCTGTTGGGCGCTGTCGAGCAAAAAAAAGTGTCCTTCAGCGCCCAGTACGGGTGGTCTAAGGGTAACAATTATTTGTTGTTCAAGCCGTGCATGAATCGCCTAGCTTGCAATGGCCTCACCGGCTCACCCCCTTGCGCTTCATTTCACCCTAGTGTCGATTTTAACGACAATGACTTTGTTATGTTTGAAATTGTTAAGTTTATATCTATAACTACAGCCTTCTACACGGGTAATATCTTTCACGATCCTGTCCTTTTGCTTTTAGCCTTTTATTTATGTTTAACTTTGTGATGCCGTTTCCTTGTTTTTTTGTCTACTTGGCTTTCATTTTTTGTTTTGGGTCCTATACTTCTTTTTATCTTTATGAAACTGACCTTTTGTAGAAAAATACAAAACCACTTAATTACATTATAATAAGATCTAAACTAATACTGTTAAGTCATAACAATAGCCGAATGAGGCATATGCCTAAACAACTACACGGTATATGCCGAAACAATATCAGAATATACATATGTTTATGTAATCTTGGTCCTCTTTAAACCATACAAAAATTTGAATGGATTAGAAAACTCCCAAAATCAAAACATGCAGGATTTAATTTATAAATAACCTTTGAAATTATCAAGTATTATACAAAATATTGGGGTTAATGGTTGGATGAGACATCCAAAAAATGAATACTATGATGGTGAATGTAAGTTGCAGATTCTACTCAAAACTTGTGGGACAAATGTCATTTATCTTTTAAGTGAAGAAAACACCAATTTAAGAAAGAAACTCACATAAGATACAGTAATACATCACTAGTCACCAGCCTAGGTTATTACTTTTTTTAACCACGTTTTATTTATAAGATCATGGGGCTTTGTGGTCTAGTGGTAGATGCTTAAGCAATTAAGCGTGCTCAAGTGAGAGTAGTACCGGGTTGGGTGACCGACCGGGAAGTCCTCACTTAGGGACCATAAGCTCTAATGATATCAACCAGCTGCTTTAGAAGCCTGGGCCCAGCCATGTGATGTCTTGACCAAACAAAGGATGCGAGTTCGAATCCGATCCGCAGCATGGTTGGGTATTGGGTGGAGGTATTTCACAGGCATCAAACCTTTGCTGGGTAGGGTTGATGAATACCATTATGGTACACAGGGTTGATGTGTCCCTGCCAATCTACACTTTTGACCAAAGACTAGCAAGATGCCTAGTATACTGAATAGGGGTGTTCGCGGGGCGGTTCGGTTCGGTTAGTTGAAAGATTTAAATTATCCATCGCAGGGTGGGTAATTAATTTTACTATCCGAAACCAAACCGTGCTAGGCGGGTAACCGGACACACGGGTACCCGAATTGAGCGGTTACCCGCGGATCGGGTCATGGTTAACCATTTTAGATGTTTAATAGAGTTTAACCGTATAAACAAAAACATGTTCTAAAACGTAAAATGTCATTTTAGTAAAATTAAATGACATTTAATAGATAATAGTCATATAAAAGTTATATCGTTAGAATAATTACATTCAAAAATCATACATAATCAATTAACAGAATAATAGTTATTTTGATGTTTATAGATTACGATCACATTTATCAACTTTCACTCAAAAATGTTTAGAAATATTTACATTATGAGCAAAAAAGTTGTTGCACAATAAAATTAGTGTAATAATATAATTAATACTTGTACAATTATTTGAATATTTAATTAAAAAACTTTCATGTATTAAGCACGGTTCGGTTCGGTTAACCGCGGATATCAAAAAATAAAAACCAAACCGTGACAAGCGGGTTTTTTCGGTTACGCTTTTTTTCGATTTCGGGTTTTTTTCGATTTCGGATTGAGCGGTTCGGCTTGGTTCAACGATTTCTCGGATTTTTTGAAGACCCCTAATACTGAAAGATTATTATACGTCGTTTATAGAAGGATTGACCAGGTCACGAATCTGATCACACCACAACAACAACGGTCCGACTTCCTGTTTCATAGTAATTTCAAGAGTGACAGAACAATATAATCGAACGTCCTAAATGTCTCCGTCAAATAGGGGCAGAGCAAGGATTTTACAGGGCCGAAAACATGATCAACGAGATTTTTCAAGATTTGCTAATGTATTCACATTGAGCACCTTATAAGGTGTAATAAATGCATTTAACATATTCAAACATTCTTTTCCAATCGAAAAATACATTTAATAAATACTCCGTATTAATTAGACTTCTATGCGACTTTTCAATTAAATACACTCAGGGGGTGTTTGATTTCGACTTAATTGACTTAATATGAAAAAAACTGAATTAATTAAGTCATATGAAAACTGTTTGTTTGTGACTTAAAATAGAAAGATGACTGAAAATATTAAGTAATAAAACTGAGGTTGTCTGCATTAAGTCATCTCTTAATTAAACATGACTTAATAAAAAAAATTAACAAACAAGCCCTCATACTTTCTATTTATTTATAGAGTAAATTGCAAAAATCGTCCCTATGGTTTTCTCAGATTGCAAAAAACGTCCCTGTGGTTGGCTAATTGCAGGCAGCCTCCCTGCGGAGGAAAGTTTTTATCATTTTTGTCCCTGATTTTAACTGTCGTTAAATGAATTCTGTTAGAAATTACGCGTTTAGCCCTTTTGGTACATGAGCATTGCAGCGTCCATCCTTTTTTCGTCTGTTTTTACGTTTTCATCTATTTTTACACGTTTTCGTCCGTTTTCGCGTGTTTTCGTCCATTTTTTTACGTTTTCGTCTGTTTTTACGATTTACTCCGTTTTTTTACATTTTCGACTATTTTTTTACGATTTCGCCCGTTACTTTACGTTTTCATCTGTTATTTTTACGTTTTCTCTTTTTTTTTTACGTTTTCATCTGTTATTTTACGTTTTAGTCTGGTTTCTTACGTTTTCGTCATTTTTTTTTATGTTTTCGTTCGTTTTTTTACGATTTCATCAGTTTTTTACGTTTCGTTCGTTTTCTTATGTTTTCGTTTGTTTTCTTACGCTTTTTTTTTGTTGTTTCGTTTTCGTCTGTTTTTTTTACGTTTTCGTCCTTTTTTTTTTTACGTTTGAGTGTGTTTTCTTACGTTTTCGTCTGTTTTTTTACATTTTACTCCGTTTTTTTACATTTTCGTCAATTTTTTTTTTTACGTTTTCGTGTTCTTTTTTTACCTTTTTTACGTTTTAGTTTGTTTTTTAAGTTTTCGCTCGTTTTTTTAAGTTTGAGTCCGTTTTTGTCCCTTTTTTTATGTTTTCTTTAGTTTTTTAGGTTTTAGTCCATTTTCGTTCGATTTTTTTACGTTTTCATCCAATTTTTTTTATGTTTTTATCTTTTTTTATGTTTTCGTTCGTTTTCATATGATATTGTACGTTTTTTGTACATTATTCTACGTTTTCTTATGTTAGGATAACGTAAGAAAACGGACAAAAAGGTAAGAAAATGGACGAAAGCGTAAGAAAACGTAAAAAAATGGACGAAAACGTAAGAAAAAAACAACTCAAATGTAAAAAAAGGAAGAAACGTAAAAAGACAGACGAAAAGTACAAAAACAAGACGAAAATAAAAAAAAACACAAAAAAAAACGGTAAGAAAAAACAGACGAAAACGAACGAAAACGTAAAAAATGGATAAAATCGTATAAAAACGGACGAAAATGTAAGAAACCGGACTAAAACGTAAAATAACAGATGAAAACGAAAAAAAGACGAAACGTAAAAAACGATGAAATCGTAAAAAGCGAGCAAAAAGTAAAGTAACGGACGAAAACGTAAAAAACGAATGAAATCGTAAAAAAGGACGAAAATGTACGAAACGTAAAAAAATGAAAACGTGAAGAAACAGACGAAAACATAAAACACGGACGAAAACGTCAAAAAATAGACGAAAAGTAAAAAATCAGAGTAAATCGTAAAAAAAACGGACGAAAACACGCGAAAACGGACGAAAGCGCGTAAAAACGGACGAAAAAAGGATGGACGCTGCAATGGTCATGGGCCACAAGGGCTAAACGTGTAACTTCTAACTGAATTCATTTAACGCCAGTTAAAACCAGGGACCAAAATGATGAAAACTTTCTTCCAAAGGGAGGCCGCCTGCAATTAACCAACCACATGGACGTTTTTTGCAATATGAGAAAACCACAGGGACGATTTTTGCAATTTACTCTTATTTATATCTTAAAATTTGTTTAGTAGGGTAGGGTTTGAGTGAGAATTAGAAAACTTAAAATAAAAAAGATGAGAAATAATTATAATCATACATTTGAGATACATCAACTTGAATTAGATGTGTCTCTATTCATTTAGATGCATCCCAATTAGTTTTGAAAGTTATTTTGAAATGAAAACGATGCAAGTAATAATAGCTACAAATTTGACCCGCAAAGAATTAAAAATACATAGGATTTGCCTAATTTGATGAAATGTCTCTAATATATGTATATGCATTTTTTGCTAGAAAATTAAATATATTAGATTGTATTTAAAAGATTAACGATGCATCTAATTAAAATTGATGCATATCTAATATGTGATTATAGTTATTTTTTATCTTTCTTATTTGAAGATGATTCTAAGCCGAAACCCTTAGCAAACTTTACAAAGTTGTTTAATTGTAAATTTAATTTTACCATTCAGTACTTTGTCATGCGTTTAAACTTTTCAAATAAAGAGTAAAACACACCTAAATTAAAAAAAAAAATTAAAAGCATAAAGATAAAATGTGTAAATTGTTTATCTGCTTTGTTTTTTCAAGCTGCCATATAACTACATAAAATGTATTAATAATACACATATGCATCCGAAGATTAGACAACAAAAGATAAAACATCAGAAACCATAACATTGAACGATTGCTTCTTTTTTTGTTTTATAAGGATCGTATAGTAATTATTATAGAAACAACGTATTGGAGAGTTAGAGAAAACCCATTTGAAAACTGATTGTTAACATAGTCATAGACGTAATAAAAGATAGAAATTTGGTATTATTATTATTTTTTTTCATAAAAAGGTAATCTCATTAGAGAGGGCCTAGCACACCTGCTAGCCACCCCTAGCACCTGCTAGCCACCCCTCCCTTCGCCCTTGCGGCCAAGTGTGTCTTAAATTTCTTGATGATATAAGATCGAAACAAACTCGATTTTTAAATCTCAATATGATCATCATATGTAACTTTCACATCTTACATATGCATATTTTGGAGTTATATGACTAGGCATAACAACAAATAAAGAAAAGAGTTAACTACATTTTTTGTCCTCGTGGTTTACCGGATATAACGATTTTGGTCCAATAGTTTCAAATGTAACGGATCTTGTCCTATTTTCGCTGACCCGTAACGGGTTTGGTCCAATTTTCGTTGACTGTTAGTTTGACTAGTTAAAAAAACGTGAAATGACTAAAATACCCCTCTGATGATGATATACATTGACTAAAATGCCCATTTCCATTATTATTATTATTATTATTATTAGAGTAAACTACACCATTCGTCCTTGTGGTATGCGTTGACCGACACATTTCGTCCTTTGAACAAAAAAATTGCAACATCCGTCTTTAATTACGAAACGTTATGCATCATTCGTCCCTCACTCTAACTGGCTTGACTAACGGGTGTTAGATGAGATCCAATCGAAGGTATTTTAGTCTTTTTATACCCATACCACAAGGACAAATGGTGCAATTTTTACAACCCATTTCCTTTTTTATTCTTCTCTTTTTTTAATCTATTTCTTTTCCCCATTTTCTTCTCTCTCTAACATTTTCTGCTTCTCACTCTAACAAAACAACAACATCAACAACACGCTTTCACCACTATCATCTTCTTTCATTCTTTACATCTTCATATCAAAATACCATAACCAAAAAACAAATATCCTCACTCAAAAACTAACATATTAAAACGAAGTATCATTATCATTATCATCTTTGTTTGGAAAAGAATTACTAGTTTTGGCTCGAGTTCTTCCTTACTATCATTATCATCTTCTCTTTCAGGATCGACTTCTTGTTTCATGGTTGCACGAAGTATGATCACAAACATGAGTGCAAGAATAAACACAGATCCGATTCCAATCCCAACAGCCCACAATCAAAATTAAATCACATTTTTTTACTACAACCCACAATCAAAATTAAATCTTTTGCAATTACTAGTTTTAACCAATCAATTAACCCAACAAACAATGTCCTATTTCAAGGTTTGATTGTGAAGTTAAGAAGACAGTTGGTTCTTTTGAAGTGATTGATGAATTTGAATGGTGGCGTAAACAAGCTAATTTAGCTGAGGCTGTTGCTGCTATTAGTGGTAGATCTAGACGAAGGTTCAACAACAATAACAAGGAGGTTATCTATCAAAGACCACCGCAACCTGCAACCCCAGTACCACCATACGCCACCAGTCCCCGTCACTCACCTCTTCCGTACAGAAACATCACCATTCACCACCATCGTTAATGACAACATCAAAAAAAAAAAAAAAAAAAAAAAAAAATTCAGGGACAGTATCACCACACCAACTCATGTCCTCCTATGATCTTTTATTTCATCCGGCAGTTAGATCTGGGGTTTAAACGGGTTTTGTGTTAGTAATGGGTTTGTTAGTGTTGTTACTTTTGTTCATATCCAAGGTTGCTAATTGAATATTGGAGAAAGCATTGCTCCAACGAAAGACACAAGCAAAGAAATATACACCATGTTCTAAAGACACAAGTGGCTGGAAATTTTTGGTGGGGATTTAGCATACTGAAGATGTGATGATCGTGATAATGGTGGAAATATTAAAATTTTATTTATTGGTGGGAGTGGTGGATGGTGGTGATAATGGTGGATGGCGATAATGGCTAGATTGCATTGGATTTAGTAGTGTTAGATATGTGTGGGAATTAGTTTAAGATAAGTGTGTGTCGTTGAATTATGTATGATGATTGTAAGGCTCTAAGATTAGTGAATGATCTCATTTGGGTTCATCCCGTCTTGACTTACGATTTAGAAATTTTGAGCTCATAATCCTTTAGTGATATGTTTGGTAAACTAATTACTCAATGTAGCTGTGTTGAGGTTCAGTTGAGATTCAAATAGTTAGTTAATTGAAGTTAAGGCTAGGTTAGCAGTTTTACATTTATCTATATAATCTGTTTTCTTAAGGCTGCTACTTATCTTCTCCAGACATGATTATTTTTTGGTGGGAATTTTTGGTGGGAGTGGTGGATGGTGGTGATAATGGTGGATATGATGGTGATGATGTGCTGGTTCATGGTGGTGTAAATATTAAAAGTTTATTTATTTGGTATTGAGTCATAATGGTCAGAAGGATTACTTTACCCTCAAATTACACCGTTGGTCTTTATGGTTGGGAAAAGACTGAAATACCCTCGAGTGGATGAGGTATAACGACCGTTAGTGATGTCAGTTAGAGTGAGGGACTAACGATACATAACGTTTCGCAATTAAGGACAGACGGTGCAATTTTTTCGGTCAAAGGACGAAATGTGTCGGTCAACGCATACCACAAGGACGAATGGTGTAGTTTACTCAAAATTTATTATTATTATTATTATTATTATTATTATTATTATTATTATTATTATTATTATTATTATTTGGCTCAACTCTTCTTTTTTTTTTCTTCACCTTCACAGCCCATCTTCTCTCTTCCCCCTCATCTCCTCCGGCGAAGTTCCGGCCAACACCACAAGCCCTCACCGCCATTCTTTTTCTTACACCACCACCACCAAACCTCGTCTTTTAATCTCCTTTTCTTACACCACCACCACCAGAAAATTACAACCCCGCACGAACCATTTTCTTTTAGTTATAGCCGAATAACAATCATAAACCAAAGCATATGCACCCACAACCTACTTGAGTGAAGATGAGTTGCGACTTCAAGATCTGTAAGAGTCTTGGCTAGGTTTTGTTGTTTATTTATCTTGGTTAGGATCAGTGATGGGTTTCAATTATTGGCTCAAGATCTTTAAGGATCTGTTGTTTAGAGCCATAGAGACATGAGATCATTGTTATAACTTGTACCTTTCTTTTTAGTTCGAGTCGTTTCAGATGGAGATGAGATTTGATGTTGGCATTGGTTTGATGTTAGTCAAAGATAAGGTGAGTTTGGTTGTCATTGTTTGTTGGCTGGTGGTATCTTAATATTGTATTAGGATAGATGTAGTTGACTGAGAAGGGTAATGATATCGTCGATTGTTGGTTATGTTAGTTTTACCTTTTTTTTTTTTTTTTTTTTTTTTTTTTTTTTATCTGGACATTTGAGGCTGTTAATGGTCACACATCTGGAAAAAGAAGTGTTGGTGGTGGCTGATGTATGGGTTTATGGGATTCAAGAAGATGAAGAGTGTTTGTGGTGTTTAGTAGTGGTGGCGGAATAGTGGCGGGTTTGTGGTGTTTAGTAGTGGTGGCGGTGGTTTTTGGTGGCGTAGCAGTGGTGGTTTGATGGTAGGGGTGGCGGTTGGGTGTGGTGTTTGAAGTTTGAGAAGCAAGGAAGATGAATACACCACACAAATTGATTGTGTAAATCTGTTAAAAAGAAATGCTTATTGAATGATGTTAATTTAATTTCCTTTGATGTTTGTTCTTTTCAATTAGAGCTTCTACAGTTATTGTCTTCATCTTCTTCTCAATGTGTCTTAGTATTTACCAAAATATATGAAAAGACAAATATATCCCCATTTTTAACGGTCAACATAAGTCAAACTGACGGCATTAGTAAAAATGAACCAAACCCGTTACGGGTCAGCGAAAATAGGACAAGATCCGTTACATTTGAAACTATTTGACCAAAATCGTTATACCCGGTAAACCACGAGGACCAAAAATGTAGTTAACTCTAAAGAAAACTATCGATAGACATACATACAAAAATAAAATAATCTTTTATATAAAAAGAGAATTACTATTTCGAAAGTATTTGACGAAAACAATCTTATTGAGAAAACATTGGGCCAATCAGAAGACCAACTGGCTTAGCTCAGTTGGCCACCTGGGTTTTTTCTGGAGCTTGGGGGAGGTTTTACCCAAGGTTCAAGTCTCGCAAGAGACAAAAAATTAGTGCGAAGCTATGAGTTCTAGGGGTTTCCCTTCGCGGGTCTCTCCTAGTGGTTCGGGTCCCGGGGCCTGCCCGTTTGTATGGTTTAACTCGGGAGTTGGATTTCAAGTGCGGTTCCGTTAAAAAAAAAATTAATAAAAAATGGGCCAATTGAAAATCAAAATCTAAAAAGTTGGTCACACTTTGATAAATTTGAAGAAAAAAAAAATACAATAACTTTAGTTGTTAAATTTTAAATAAAATATATGGAGTTAACTAGTGCAAACTTATAAGTTTTCATTTTTATTAATAAATTTACAAGATAAACATATACCCCCTTAGAATTTATGATGGCGGATACCGTTGTGAATGAAAGAAACCACACAAGAACAAAGGAATTCGATAAACCCTCAAAGGGCGCCCAAACGGGACTTCAAGAGAAACCCTCTTTTTAATTCAATTCATCATAACCTGTTTCAAAACCTAAACCTATTACATTTACTTATAGTCTTAAAAGATTCTTGAAGAGAAAGCTGATAATCTCAACCAAAACTAAAATAAGAAAACAATATAACTTTTATAAATCTAAACAAATCTTTTATAAAATTTAGATAGATGCAAATATTAAAAGATAGGCAACGACAACTGTACACTGTCGTTTTTTACCCTTCAATCATCTCAAATCATTAAAACACTTGACTTCACATGTTGATCGAAGAACCGGTGACTAAGCCAGAGGAGTTGGAGCTCGAACATGCCCTGCATCATTCTCCTCCTCATGAAAAATACTCGTCCTCGAGTCTTGTCTTTCCATGTCTCGAACTCAGAAATTTTCTAACCCCTCTCCGTTTCCTTAACACGAATTCTCTATGGAGAATCATGTTCCATCATGCCAATAATTCGATAAGATCATCCGGGTGAAGTGACATCATCCTCACTTACGTGACCGTTGCCTTGTTCGGCGACTCTACAGTTAGCTTGATTTTGGAATCCGTCTAAAATTCCTTCACTTATTTAAGGAGGTCTTCATTCTTTACAACACGTAGTCCTTGTTGGTTTGATGTATCGTTGCCTCAATCGGCGAATCTACGAATTACATAACCATTAGGGCTTCCGCGTCCACAAATTTAGGGGATAAGCATAGCCATATGTATCAAATTTAGGCAGAAAATTCAGCAACTTCGGACTAGTGTATTGTCTTATAGAAACCTCATATGGCAAATCCGGACGGAAAGATTTTAGATTCGTAACTTTTGTAACCCGTGCCCAAAATTCAAAACGGTCTAACGGTTAACGAATCTGCGACTTCAATTCTTCCCCAGCTGCGCAGGATGTGACGAATTGAAACAAATATCTCGTTTCTCTCTATTTGGCTTCTAAAAGTTGTGTGATTTCATCTCCCCGAACCTACGCTCTTGATACCAAAATGATGGTGGATACCGTTGTGAATGAAAGAAACCACACAAGAACAAAGAACAAAGAACAAAGGAATTCTATAAACCCTCAAAGGGCGCCCAAACGTGACTTCAAGAGAAACACTATTTTTAATTCAATTCATCATAACCTGTTTCAAAACCTAAACCTATTACATTTACTTATAGTCTTAAAAGAGTCTTGAAGAGAAAGCTAATAATCTCTACCAAAACTAAAATAAGGAAACAATATAACTTTTATAAATCTAAACAAATCTTTTATAAAAATTAGATAGATGCAAATATAAGAAGATAGACAACGACAATTGTACATTTTCGTTTTTTACCCTTCAATCATCTTGAATCATTAAAACACTTGACTTCACATGTTGATCGAAGAACAGGCGGCTAAGTCAGAGGAGTTGGAGCTCGAACATGCCCTGCATCATTCTCCTCCTCTTGGAAAAGACTCATCCTCGAGTCTTGTCTTTTCATGTCTCGAACTCTGAAACTTTCTAACCCCTCTCCGTTTCCATAACACGGCTTCTCTATGGAGATTCATGTTCCATCATGCCAATAATTCGATAAGATCATCCGGGTGAAGTGACATCATCCTCACTTACGTGACCGTTGCCTCGTTCGGCGACTCTACGGTTAGCTTGTTTTTGGAATCCGTCTAAAATTCCTTCACTTATTTAAGGAGGTCTTCATTCTTTACAAAACGTGGTCCTTGTTGGTTTGATGTATCGTTGCCTCGATCGGCGAATCTACGAATTACATAACCATTATTTCTTCCGCGTCCACAAATTTGTGGGATAAGCATAGCTATATGTATCAAATTTAGGCAGAAAATTTAGCAACTTCAGACTAGTGTATTGTCTTGTAGAAACCTCAAATGACAGATCCGAACGGTGAGATTTTAGATTTGTAACTTTTGTAACCTGTGCCCAAAATTCAAAACGATCTAACGGTTAACGAATCTACGACTTCAATTCTCCCGCAGCTGCGCAGGATGTGACGAATTGAAACGAATATCTCGTTTCTCTCTATTTGGCTTCTAAAAGTTGTGTGATTTCTTCTCCCTGAACCTACGCTCTTAAAACCAAAATGATGGCGGATACCGTTGTGAATGAAAGAAACCACACAAAAACAAAGAACAAAGGAATTTGATAAACCCTCATAGGGCGCCCAAACGAGACTTCAAGAGAAACACTCTTTTTAATTCAATTCTTCATAACCTGTTTCAAAACCTAAACATATTACATTTACTTATAGTCTTAAAAGAGTCTTGAAGAGAAAACTAATAATCTCTACCAAAACTAAAATAAGGAAACAATATAACTTTTATAAATCTAAACAAATCTTTTATAAAAATTAGATAGATGCAAATATTAAAATAAGGAAACAATATAACTTTTATAAATCTAAACAAATCTTTTATAAAAATTAGATAGATGCAAATATTAAAAGATGGGCAACGACAACTGTACATTGTCGTTTTTACCCTTCAATCATCTCGAATCATTGAAACACTTGACTTCACATGTTGATCAAAGAACCGGTGGCTAAGCCAGAGGAGTTGGAGCTCGAACATGCCCTGCATCACTTTATAACCTCTATAGACTCTATATTTTAAAAATACAACATATATGTTCTTAAAAAATACAACATGTATATGTACGAGATTATACATATTAAAATGAAAGCACAAGTTATTGTGTATGTAAATAAATACACGAGGTTGTACGTATACGAACAACTCATATTATTCCTCTTTGTGAGTTTAACCAATGCATGCTTACAGAAAATTTAATACGGCCAAATTATTATTAATGGGAATACAAAAATCAAGTGTAAGAACGAGTTACTATGATATAAAAATAAATATACACGATTGTATTTATAACAACGACTCATGTAATTCCTATTTAAAGTTTATGTAACTGTATCCGGAAACACATTTTAAAAAACTTTATATTTTAACTTTCTCAACGGTCATTATAAGCTATTAAACTCGCATATTGTGTATAACATGATATCAATAGTTAAATTGAAACAAAAACATTAACCTCAGCATCCATATCAATTGAACAAAGTTAAATCTTTTATCAAACAAAAATGTTTACAAAATATTAATCGATATTAATACGTAATAAAAAAGTTTATATAAAAACCTGTGCATAATTATTAGTTGTAATACGGAGGAGTATCACAATTACAAAACATTAAACATGGACAAATTCTTATATGTCCATATTAAACTAAAATTTTAGAATAAATTTGATTCATGTGTAAATCTCGTGCGTGCACTAGACTTATAAGTGGTGTATGATAAATATAAAATCATAATCTTTTGGTTTTCATACTTATTATTGTCGGAAAAAAAAAATATACAGTTTGCTACATACATTTTAAAATGTATATTTACTTATTTCTCAAAGTCGATCGGTAATTGATCATTGATCAATACTAGTAGCTTGTCAAGTGTTTCTTCAGCATCGTTTAGTTTTCATAGATATCAAAGTAGTAAATAATATACCAAGCAGTTATATTGTGTGCTTCATCGAGTAACTACTTAACCTTCAACAATGTGCGAAGTTTAACACCCAATTCGTCAAAGATAGATCACATTGTCATCATCTTTTTGGCTCAAGCGTTCGAGCTGACATTTACTCGATTATGCCTCTAAGTTTTTAAATACATTCTCAAGAAGGCTATACACAAAATTTGTTTCTTCCTTTTGATCATTTTCAATGAAGTTTAATTTTGCCAGACAAGATCTTCGATCGTATCCTTAATGCTAAGAAAAACTGTTACCTGATCGAAATAGACATATTTTTATAACAAAATATTTTTTCTTCATGTGAAATTCACTAAATTATTATCTTTGTCTTATCAGAAGCACATGTTTAGTGCAAGATAGGCTTATTAGATAATTAAGTGATTTTTTAGTGTTGAGTAAAACAAAATTATTGCATATCTGATTAACTTATTAGCGTTCTAGTAGGTTTCTATGGCTATAAAAGGGAAGTTAGTTCTGTTTCTCTTAACCAAATCAAGTAAACTACTTCACATACCAATTTAAGGGTTTTCAGAAGTAGACATAACCAATAATATGGGTTTAGTAAGTAAATGTTTGATCCTGATCGGCATGGTTGCATGTCTTACCTCGGTTGTTAATGCAATTGCTGGTGAAGCGACATTCTATACTCCACCCTACACTCGTAAGCAAACCAAAATCAAAGACTAACCAAATTTGTTAGTTATATTCACATAACATTCCTTTTTTTTTTTTTTTGTGTAGCATCATCGTGTAACGGCTTCAAAAACAAAGGTACTATGATTTTAGCTGCAAACCGCGGTTTGTTTGCTAACAAAGGTGCATGTGGGAAGAGATATCGTGTGCGCTGCACCGGGGGGACCAACGCAGGCGTTGCACATCCATGCAGAGGAAATACCATTGATGTTACGGTTGTTGATCTTTGTCCTGGATGCGCAGGTGATCAAATTGATCTTTCACAAGAGGCATTTGCAATGATTGCTAATCCTGATGAAGGGAAAATCAAGATTGAGTATCATGAGTAATTTCAAACCCTTTACCTTTAAGTATATATACTCATTAGTTATTTACATGTATGACTAATTCTATTCATGTTTTTTTTTTCTTTGTGGTTTTCAGGATCTAATCTTATGAAAGGTGTATAATAAAATCTCTTATTGGACAAACATATGTACAATATGTAGAATGAATAAGACTCGAGGGCATTGTAGGCATCCAAGTCTGCACCTCATGAAAATGTATCACTTGTATAAAAATGTTGTTGTGGATTTATGAAGTGTGCGTCTTACTTTTTGTGCTAAACAATTAATCCGTTTAGATTTTATGTTTGTTTTACCAAAAAATGAGATTCTGATGAATGACATGATCAGACATCAGTTTGTTCGTTCTTGCTTTAATTTGTGTTGTTTGATGGTTTGAGTTCAAGGGAGGTGAACGGGGTGCAATAATACTTAAAAAAGTTAGTTTAAACCTTTGCAAATTATTTTTAAAGGACGGCGAGTTGCATAATAGTTGACGGTTTCGGATATCCTTATGTTTAGGACAACATCACTAGTTGTGCAACAAATAAAAAGGAAATTGATTGGCACACTTTCATTTCTTATTTGCACACTCAAACGTACACTTTGGTGAAGCAACATATAATAAATGTACAACTGTTTATTGCACAAATTAATTTGAGCAAATAAAAAATGAGATTGTGCAAATCACCTCTCAAAGAAAAGGGCCTTTATGACTGAGCATTGATATCATTTTTTTTTGGTCAAGGGCCTTCCACACGGTAAAATATATTACTTTAAAAAAACAGTTAAGTACAATGGAATGTGGCTGAGATATCACATTAACATCAAACAGCCGCTTGAACAACCACTAAATCATTCATAATAAGCCATAAATGATTAACTAGTTACACACAACTAGAAAACCAAAACATAAACAAGCATAAACTAAGACACATCAACCTTTATGCTAAACAAAGAAAAAGCAACCTAGCCAAGTCTAATGTCATGGATGGCAACAACCTTTAATTGGGCCGCAGGTAGACCACAATCATCAAAGTAATCAACTTCATAATCATTGTAGTTACATGTACCATCTTTCCATTGCTCCAAAAGACTCATTTCGTTCCCTCCACTATCAAAATAATTAGTGAGCATTGATATCATTGACTCTTCGAATTCTATATTTTCACACAATTCCATTGTTGCATCGATAATATGTGTCATACCATTGTAATTCTCGATAATATGCATGCCCCACTGATGTAGCAGTAAGATTACGCCAACATGCTATATTGATAACAAAATTTTTGCATATTTATAAGATAGTGTTCAAGCTAATCTAATAATTTTTGAAAAGGATTATTCAAAAACTGACATGGAGCCAAACCCATGATAAGGCCAAAGCAAGAATCAGCGTTTAACTGATCATGGAAGTACACTTAACTCAGTCTCCTACATCCACTTTTTGGCTAGATTTTGATCTGTTTTAGGTGCTGCGGTCTTGAAGCCTTCATGCAGAAAGCTACATTAACCTCTTTTTACCTTTTTTTTTTCTTTTTTTTTTTTTTTTTTTTTTTTTTTTTTTGCAATCATATATTTTGCAGCCTGAGGCTGTTGGTACCGTGAATTGTAGTCCTGGCATCCTGGGTGCGGTTTTCCGACATCATACCTTTTTAATTCCTCGTTAGTAAGTGTGTAACGATTTGTGTTATCTGATATTCTGAGCCTAACTACTATTTTTAAGATTAATGCAACACCTCTCATTCAACTATAGTGCTTTTTTTAAGCTAGAAAAAAGTTACAAAGACTTGAACAAGCTAAAATAGGATCATTGATTCATTCTAACCACATTGGTTTTACATTCCTATTTCTACTGTGGATCCATAAATGCGAATGGATTTTGACCTCCTCGGCTAGAGTATCTTTCCTTGGAGCTGAGTTTTAGAGTCGAAACAAACTCTATTGCGATATCTCCATAACATCCAAATAGCTGTTTGAATAACCACATCAAATTAGCAGGCCTTGGAATTGGTGGGCATGTTAACCGTTTAGGCCCATGATTGAGATTCGGAAGCAACTTTGGGTAGTCGTTCAAACCCCACCAAGTGGTAACCAAGCATTCAACAAATAAGTGTTGAGATGATTCAAGATCGTCGTCGCAAATTGGACATCGTGTTGAGTCAAGATCGACACCCCTAGCATCAAGATTACAACGTGTTGGAAGTCTATCAAAACAAAGTCTCCATGTGTTTATGTTGACTTTAATCGGAAGCATTCTATTCCAACGTATCTCTTCTTCTGCTGTAACAAGGATTTTGCACTCAATATACTTACGCATGGCAGCAATCCATTGCATTTGTTGGGTCGAATGAAGTAAGTAGTGATTACATCATTACAACCCATTTAATTGGCTATTTTCCAGCCCATCTCTAATCATTTTTATCCAAGCCCATGTTCTAGAGTGAGGCCCATAACACATATTGCATTTGTCAGCGACACAACAATCTCTATACGCCTCTAACTGGTACAGGCGTGAAAAAATGAATTTAAGGGTCAAATTACCAAACAAGCATCATCCCAAAATTTAAAAGTGCAACCATCGCCAATATTTCTAGAGCAAAACCGAATGAAGATTGATATTTAGATGTGAAAGGTGTTTTCCCAAGTCTAAAATACTCGAGTTTTTCAAGGACTAGTTGAAATATTATTTGTGTAATTTTCCACCCCAAGACCTCCGTGATCACCGCGAATAGAAGTAATAACTTGTTTCCACAAATCATCCTTTTCACAATCAGAACGCCACCAACATTTAACCAACATAGCAAGGTACGAGGCTTCAAGGTTACCTATAGCAAGACCGCCACACTTAGAAGGGGAGCAAACCTTCTTCCAAACAATAAAGTATATTACAAGCAAACCTTTAGATAATGTACATTTAGCTGAAAGAAAACACCCTTATTTTCTACAAAATATTTTGTACATAACAAAGAAAATGAATATATATTGCATTCATATCAATTGTTTTCCATCCAATTTTTAACAAAATAGAAAATTTGCATTTTCTAAATTAACAAGGGAAACTACAAAACACATTTTTTATATTTTCTTTGTTTTACTTGAAACCCAAAACCACCCCTTCTTATTTATACAAAATATAAAACAATTTCATTTGAACGCATTGTCTATGTTTCATGAAGAATTAAATTCCCTCCCTTCTTTAAGAAACTAAAAATAGAATATCGAGAATTTTTTTTTCCTGCAACTAAACACATTCTTTAAGTTTTTAATCTTTCCCTAATAAGAAAACTGATTTATACACGTCGAATCAGTTCCATAGAAACAGATTAATTACTTTATACACAATAGTTTGGTGTTGTATGAAACTATGAATCTCGTCCTAAAAATTATAGGAAAGATCATTTTTGGAACATGTATATCCAAAAGTATAGTATGCCTATCATTTGTTTCTAAAATTAGAAATTATGAAGAACTAGATTTATACGGAGTAATAACCACGATATTCTTTGAAGCCCATATTCTTTGACTGGATAGATTTGTGTACTTCTATGAACACATAAACACCACGCGTACATCTTGTTAGTCCAAGACATATCCATTTAAAAAACTATAAAAGGAAACCCCTTAGCGATCTTTTAGTCACCAAAACAAAGTAAGCAACTTCAACTGCATAACTAGCTAAAAAACATCAAGAATATCACATATCAAAAATGGGTGTTGTGACCAAAGCTCTAATCTTCATTAGCATGGTCGTATGTCTCACCTCGGTTGCCAATGCTATTTACGGCCAAGCCATTGTATATAATCCCCCTTATTTTCTTAAGTAATGTCTTACTCTTCAAATATCTACAGGCGTAGAAACTAAAAGGGTAAAGTGATCTATGAAGGATAAACATTATCACTTTGATGTCTATTCTGAAATTTATACGTTTTTTATGTACTAATATGATCACAGAGACTTAAGCTTATTAATGATTGGTAAATTCTGTAGCATCAAGATGTTTCGGCTCAAAAGACCAAGGTGTCATGATTGCAAAAGTGCATAGTGGCATGTTTACCAACGGAAAAGCCTGTGGAACGAAGTATCGAGTGCGTTGCCTCAGTGGAACAAACAAAGCCATTCGTAACGCATGCACAGGAAACACCGTTGATGTCATGGTTGTTGATCGTTGTGAGACGTGTGCAGCAAATGAGCTTCAACTTACCCAAGAGTCGTTTTCAAAGATTGCCGTTCTTAACCTCGGGAGAGTTAACATTGAATACGAACAGTACTAAATAGCTATACGATGAACTCAATTATCTTTCTCACGTTCATAACTTATATATGACTGGCTACTAACTATGATTTTTTGTGGTTGTTTTTCAGGATCTGATGTTAGAAAAATCTGAACATAAGAATACCAAAATGAAGCATCCTTCAATATAAGCGTGCTTCTATTGATAGCCTAAGATCAATAAATAAGTGAGACACTTTGTATGTTTTCTACTTACACTTATCTCAATGTGGAAGTGATAATCGTAATAAATAAAGTTCTTACTTTTTTTCTTTCAACAAAAGAAAACATATGATCAAATGTGTTGACATGATGACCCACGTCGAACTTATGTCATTTCATTTTTCATTGTTGTATTGTTGCATATATCGTGTTGTATCATTTTTCTCTTTCTTTTTTCACTTACCGGTTGTAGTATTAATTTAGTAACTTGGTAGATTTTTTAAGACTGTACATCATATTCACTGTTTTTAATTATATATTTGTAAAAATTATTAGGGATAATTACCAAAATAGGCCGGGCAACCAAGTGGTTGGCGGTTTTCGCCCCGAAATCGGAAACTTCTGATATTAGACCAGGCAACTGGGCATCTCGACTCATACGATGACAAGTGTCCTCCAGTTGCCCAAAAAATAGTCAGAAAAGTGACACATGTCACTTGCAGATTTTAGTTGCCCAAAAAGTACAGGTTGTCCTGGTCTAATATCAAAAGTTTCCGATTTCGAGGTGAAAACCGTCAACCACTTGGTTGCCCGGTCTATTTTGGTAATTATCCCAAAATATTATGGGGTTAAATACACTTCGGGGATTTTAGTTACCAAACACTTTTAGCCACAACCAAAGTCATTAAAGTTCACTAAACGACAAAATGGTCGATCTTAAATGCTTGACTATGGGAAACCACATCTAACAGCAACAAAATTGTCGCTAAACTTTTACAAACTTTGACTTTGACTTTTAACCCAAAATATTGGTAAAAAATAAACCGGCCCTTTTAGCGACAACCAATTTGTCGCTAAAGTGAAAATCTTATTTTATTAATATTAAGTTGAGTCGAGTTATTCTACAAACCAAAGATTCCTCACATACCAAGGGACTCATCCCCACCATCCATCTAAAAATAAATCAATGGTTGAGATTAAAAGCATTTTAATATTTCACCCATTTTTTATAATTTAATTATCTCTTAAACCGTTAATCGTTAAGCGAAAATAATTACACCATCGCGACGAGCATTTAATTATCTTTCTATAGACGGGCACTTTAATATACTTTCGACAAAAAAAAAAAAATCATTTTTTTCACGTTTTTTTTCGTGGCCGAAAAAATCATATATGATATATCATATATGATATTACATATCATATATGATATCTAATATCATATCATATATGATATGTAATATCATATAATATCATATATGATATGATATTAGATATCATATATGATATGTAATATCATATATGATATATCATATATGATTTTTTCGGCCACGAAAAAAAACGTGAAAAAAACGAAAAAAAAAAAATTTGTCGAAAATATATCAAAGTGCCTATCTATTGAAAGATAATTAAATGCTCGTCGTAATGGTATATTTTTTTTCGCTTAACGATTAACGGTTTGAAAGATATTAATATTTGAAAAAAAATGATGAAAGTGGGTTTTTTAAATTGTTGGGATTAATCTCATCCATTAGATCAAATAAAGATGGAGGGAAGATGAATGGTGGAGATTAGTCCCTTGGTATGTAAAAAAAGTTTGGTCCTCAAATGATCTTAAATCTAAAAGTTTTAGTACTTCTTATTTATATTCGGTTCCAAACTTAATAGATTTAAGATCATTTGAGGACCAAACTTTTTTTACATACCAAGGGACTAATCTCCACCATTCATCTTCCCTCCATCTTTATTTGATCTAATGGATGAGATTAATCCCAACAATTTAAAAAACCCACTTTCATCATTTTTTTTCAAATATTAATATCTTTCAAACCGTTAATCGTTAAGCGAAAAAAAATATACCATTACGACGAGCATTTAATTATCTTTCAATAGATAGGCACTTTGATATATTTTCGACAAAATTTTTTTTTTCGTTTTTTTCACGTTTTTTTTCGTGGCCGAAAAAATCATATATGATATATCATATATGATATTACATATCATATATGATATCTAATATCATATCATATATGATATTATATGATATTACATATCATATATGATATGATATTAGATATCATATATGATATGTAATATCATATATGATATATCATATATGATTTTTTCGGCCACGAAAAAAAACGTGAAAAAAATGATTTTTTTTTTTTGTCGAAAGTATATTAAAGTGCCCGTCTATAGAAAGATAATTAAATGCTCGTCGCGATGGTGTAATTATTTTCGCTTAACGATTAACGGTTTAAGAGATAATTAAATTATAAAAAATGGGTGAAATATTAAAATGCTTTTAATCTCAACCATTGATTTATTTTTAGATGGATGGTGGGGATGAGTCCCTTGGTATGTGAGGAATCTTTGGTTTGTAGAATAACTCGACTCAAACTTTTATTCGCCACTTTTTTCATGGCTAAACGTATTTAATATTATTTTATTTCTAATTATTTAAACCAATATAACTTAGAAAAATTGAAAATACTTTTAGCATTGACGGAGTTGTCGCTAAATGTATTTAGTATTATTTTATTTATATCAGTTTAATACTGAAAATAAATAATAAATTTTGAAACTTTTAGTCACGGTAAAAGTTATGGCTAAAAATATTAATATTATTTTATTAATATCCAGTCTAATACTAAAAATAAATAAAATAATAAACATTAAAACTTTTAGGCACAACTAATTTTGTCGTGACTAAAAGTATTTAATATTATTTTATTAATATTTAGTTTAATATTGAAAATAAATAGTTAATACTAAAACTTTTAGTCACCACTTTTATTCAATATGGTTTTTAGAAAAGTTAAATTTACCTCCAAAATTTTAGCTAGTAAATGTTTTCTAGCTCAACTTTAGGGCTTAATGTTTTTCTTAACGACAATGAATTGGTTGAGTTTCAACTAGTAAAATTCACATCCCTTGCTACACCCTCCTACGCGAGTGACGTCTTTCACAATATATCCTGTCCAAATTTCAATTTTACGTATAGTTTCGTTTTCGTAATATATAACAAGGACCCTAATGTCGTTTGTCTCAAATTCAATTCCATTAACTCAATGGTTTTGACAACGGCGGCGTTTCATTAGGAGTGTAAATATCTTGGCTTCTATTGGATAGACCTATAGAATATAGAATATGTTGATAGACCCGAGCCCGTCTTTGAGATTATGCTCATTAAGGTTTATGAAGTTATATATGTAATCTATAAAAAAAATACGTGATCAATAAAATATAATAGCTACGTGGTTTCAGTGTTCAACAGGCTACAAAGCAGATGTGATTATGAACTTAATCGGCCGGCAAGAGCCGCCATCGCAATCCATTTTATCCCGTCAAATTTCTTCCATGGTCGTTTTCTATCTAAACCCTAAACACTACAATTGAAAGAAAAAAAATAGCAACCGCCATATAAAATTCTTTTTCTTACATAGCCATTGTCGCCCGTTTTTTCTCCATGTCTTATTATATTTTTGCAAAAATTCAACAAAAGCTAGTGTGTAGCATAATGATTATCAATGTTTCTTAGTTTTGCTTTTCCTCGTAGCTACTCATTCGATATACTTTTTCTTCTTAATTTTGTTTTCTTATTTGCAAACCCTTTTCTTACCTTTCTAACGTATCTTGCCCTCTCTTGCATTAAAGTCCCGTATATATGTTGTCTTATACATAATGTTTTTGTTCCATGTCTTTGCTTTATATTCGTTAGTGTGGGAAGTTTGATTTATCTTACAGTTACACGTCCAGATATTTCGTATGCAGTTCATATTGTTAGTCAGTTTGTTTTTGCTTCCACAACGGTTCATTGGGCTGCTATTTTGCACATTCTCATGTATCTTCGGGGTACTCAGTTTCAGACACTTATGTTTCCTTTTACATCTGCCTAGGACCTGTGTGCTTATTGTGATTCTGATTGGGCTGGTGATTCTGTTTCTCGCAAGTCAACTACCAGGTTTTGTATTTTTCTTGGTGATTCCCTTATTTGGTGGAAGAGTAAGAAACAAGATGTTATTTCTAAATCTTCTACTGAAGATGAGTACCGAGCCATGGCAATGACTACTAGTGAGATTGTTTGGTTACATTAGTTGCTTGAAGATATGGGTGTTCATATAAGTCATTCTACTCCGTTATTTTGATAATCATAGTGCCATTCAGATTGCTCGTAACTCGGTGTTTCATGAACATACCAAGCATATTGAGATAGATTGTCATTTCACTCGTCATCATCTTCAGGCTGGGACCTATCTCTCTATAACAGATTGCAGATGTATTTACCAAGCCACACTCTGGACCATGTTTTTCTTTTCCGACTGACAAACTCTCAATGTTTCTCGCTACAGCATTGTGAGTTTAAGGGGAGATGTTAACATATTAGCCCATAAGAGGCCCACGATCCATTTAGCTTTTAGGATTTTACCCTTTGTCTATATTATAAATACTTGTTGTATGTTCTCTTTAGTTTATCAATTCAATAATATTTCGCATTGTATCATTGCTTTCTACATATAGATGATGCAAAATCTATGATGCAAACTCGACAATGCAAGATCACGATGTTGTTGATGCAAGTTAGAAGATTACGGTAGATGTAATGATGTTTAACATGATGTTCATCATTGATGCATAAATGCTTGAACTTACATAATTAAGGATCAAAAACTACAATCTAACCAACATAAGCCATAATTATGCAACAAAAAACAAAAAAGAAACAAAAGCCGTGCATCATAAAAGACGGGGATGAAGGATATACTCTCATGGAGACTCTCTAATTTGGATTTACTATTATACCCTATTAAGCTTGGTATAGGTGGCATGTTATTGTGGTGTTTTACCGGGTGTTTTACAAGAACTAATACGGATGAATCTTTCATCTTTTAGGAAAATATTAGATTAACTGTTTGTTTCATTTTTATAAATGATAACTGTATTCATCAATGTTTGCTCTATTGATTTTTAATTCTCTATGCTTATTACGTTAGATATCACTAGCCGGGTACCCGCGCGTTGCGGCGGCGGGTACCCTGCAATTTTATTTATTTGCGACAAAATGTTATGCAAAAATTAAGTATGGCAAAAAAATAAGCATTATGTGCAAACATAAAGATAAAACTAAAAATATCATTACGAAAGGAGATATGACATTTTGCATAATTGATTTACTGATTGAATATGGGTTCAGTTGTTACATCCATGCAACAACAACTTTCATTTTATCCCAAACAAGGATCATTAAACCTTCGACAATATCGGTATCACTTTATATATCCTATCTTGAGCACAATATTTTCTATTGTAATTTTTTTTCTTTTTTTTTCGTTCTACACAGATATGTTTAAAAGATAAATGGAGCTGCACAACTTAAAAGTATATAACATTAGAATTTCATTCTAAATAGTAAAACCATTGATGTCAAATTGTGAGACATCACCGTCTAAGCGTTTTCTTATTTTGTTCTTTCCAATTCCCACTATCTTTGTCTATAGACCTCATGTCGCGCTAAACTTAAGAAAATAAACAAAACATGGGAACATGGCTACTGATAACTAAACATGCATGGAACAAACTTCTAATCGTGACTCCTAAATTAATGCATGGTACTTCTAGTCTAACATGCAACAATTTTTATTTTTTAGTATTTATTTATTTTTTATTTTTTGTAACATGAAACAGCTAATTAACAAGATAATGGTCTTTGGTCTCTTGCACGTATCAATCGTCTACTTCACCAAATGTCACCGGTAAAGTGCTCCATCAAATACCGCCAATCAGGTGATCCCCAGCTCCAACGAACAACATCATCCCATTTCCAGTATAGCAAGTTTTCTCACTTTTCTGGCCTCATGCGTTTTTTTTTTCAAAATGCTTTCAACCTGAAACGTCAAACGTAATAGTATCATTAGTATTTGAGAAAACAGAAACATTTTTATGTTGATGTTGTATATTGCCGTTGAATTGGTCAGGGAAAAGCATTGTTACCCTTGAAACCCAACGGCGGGGTGGTACATATACAGATAAATATGGCATCATATTGGTCACCTCAATTGTTGTGTCGCGCTCAACTTCGATGGCCACCATATATAGGTGTTGAGGTGGGTGAAAGAGATAGGCCGGGGACTGTAGCAAGTTCGTGGCATTGCTGGTGGTCGGCTCACGTTGGTATAGCCCATGTTTTTATAACAGATGAAATTTGTGTGTTTATTTGTTTGTGTACCCAAAGGTTTTGGTTTATATTGCCATTATATAGTGTTACAAGAAAGGGGCCAGATTGATATTGTTGGTTGCTAATGTTAAGGAAGCTAATTTCAAGGAGGCTAATATTTGGGAGGGAAACTAATGTTATGGAAAGATATGACATAGGTTTTAGACGTTTAGTTTTTCATGTTAAATTAGACGTTTGGTTTTTCATATTCAATCACCTTGTAGTAAAAGCATAGACATTTACATTTTTATTTTTATTTTTTTTTAATATTTAATCACATTCAATGAGTAAGATTTATGAAGGTTTTAATTTTTTATATTTAATAATATTTAATCACCTTGTAGTAAAAGCATAGACGTTTACATTTTTTATATTTAATCACATTGAATAAGTAAGATTTATTAAGGTTTTAATTTTTTATATTTAATCACCTTGTAGTAAAAGCATAGACGTTTTTATTTTTTATATTTAATCACATTGAATGAGTAACATTTATAAAGGTTTTAATTTTTTATATTTAATCATATTATGGGGAAAATTTCCTATTAAAGAAATGTTTTTTGTCTTAAAAATTTTAAGACTTTTTTATTTAGAAAGTCCTAAACCCTTTATAGAGTAGTAAATTTTCCGGTGAATAATGTATTTTAGTTTATTATGTTCCTTTTGACAATAAATTTACGAATATCAAGAATTTTGTTTAGCCCGTGCCCGTTCGGGCTCGAGCCCGTTTGGCCTGCACCTGTTCGGGCTCAAGCCCATTTGGCCCGTTGCCCGTTCGGGCTTGAATATTTGTATAATGTGCTTTATTATTTGTATTAGTAACATTTAATGTATGAATTGTGTTTAATTTGGTTGTACAATATGCTTGATAATTTGTATTTCTTATGTAAGGGGTGTTTTAATAGCTGTATTAATTGTATTTATTGACGAGTTAATTAATTGACTACATTAAAAAGCATTAATGTGGTTTTTTTTTATGTGCATTAAAGTGGTGTACATTATGCTTCTTATTTTGTAAGTCTGAAAATTATATGTATTAAAGTGGTGTACACTATGCTTCTTTTCTTGTAAGTCTTAAAAGATTACAAGCATTGAAAGCTATACTTGTAACAACCTAGACTTTTTAAAGACACTTAAATTTCTAGGCTTTTAATTATATGTGTATGCATCTTTCCTATTAAAGAAATGTTTTTGGTCTTAAACATTTTAAGACTTCTAAATATAGATGTCCTAAATACATTATAAGGTAGTATAGATATCAATATTTTTTTCTTTTCTTTTTAAATATCCATATCTTTTAGCTAGTAATATATAACATGGACCCTAACGTCGTTTGTCTCAAATCATTTTCATTTACTCAATGGTTTTGACAGCGCCAGCGTTTCATTAGGAGTGTACGTATTAGAGGATAGACCGATAGAATATGTTGGTAGCCCCGAGCCTGTCTGTAGGCTTAGGCCCATTAGGGTTTATGAAGGTACCTATGTAATCTACAAATACATGATCAATAAAACATAAAAGCTACGGGTTCAATGTTCAACATTGTATCAAAGCAGTTCTGATTCTCGGACTTAATCGGCCGACATGAGCCGTCATCGCAATTTATTGTATCCTGTCAAATTTCTTCTATGGTCGCTTTCTATCTAAACCCTAAACACTAAGATTGGAAAAAAAATAGCAACCGCCGTGTAAAATTCTTTTTCTTCCATTGCTATTGTTCCCCCTTTTTTTCTCCATGTCTAATTATATTTTTGCAAAAAGTCAAGTAGTCAACCAAAGCTAGTGTGTAATGTAATGATTATCAATATTTCTTAGTTTTGCTTTTCCTCATAGCTACTCATTCGATTTTCTTTTTCTTCTTGATTTTGTTTTCTTATTTGCAAAGCCTTCTCTTACCTTTTATTTACTATCAACTCACAAACAACCAAAAACAAAATAATAATAGGGAAATTTCCAAAAATGCCTCGGAGGCATCCCAACGCATCAACTTTTGAAACACTTTTTATTTTAACTTCATAATAGACCTTGAACAACTTTCAAATTGGGCAACTGAACATACGTGCGACACGTGCCCCGTCAATAATTGAAATACGGTCTATTTTTGACCAAAAAAAGTACCAAAGTATGTACAAAAAACTAAAATACAGTCTATTTTTAACACCAAAAAAAAAAAAAAAAAAAAAAAAAAAAAAATGTATTTAAAGGTTGCCTAGTCGCCCTGGACATTTTGGAGTAAAAATTACGGATGGGGTAAAAGTTGATGCGTTGGGATGCCTCCGGGGCATTTTTGAAATTTTCCCATAATAATATGTTCCTCTTTTCTTTGTTTCCCTTATATCTTCAAAAACAAGTTTTAAAATATCCATTTTCCTATTATTCTTCATCCAATTTTGAGGAACTTTAATCTCTACTTACCCTTTCAAGCAGTGAACTGCAAACATGCGTTTTCCTCTACAACAAAGCAGATCAAGAATCTCAAAAGCATTGCAATTTTCTTCCCTTCCAGCATTACGAGTCTTCATCAAGAATTAATTTAAGTTTATTATTATTGTTTTCCAATTCAGTCTCGAGCTTTCGCGATTTCGCCGCTCGGACTGCGAGGAAGTATTAGAGGATAGAATATGTCGGTAGGCTTGAGCCCGTCTTGAGCTTAGGCCCATTAGGGTTTATGAAGTTACCTTTGTAATCTATAAATACATGATCAATAAAACATATTAGCTACGGGATTCAATGTTCAATAGTAAGTAGATAGTTGATGTACAAAATTAAACCATTTTTTTTTATCTGGTTTCAGACCAACATTATAAAGATAACTTATAGAGTGGCTGATTTTACATGTGTTTTATGATATTAGACATGCATAACATCTCGTTGTTGTTGGAATATGTGAACTATAAATAAATCATAAACACATAACATCATCAAAAGCACGCAGCGGAATAGATCTACAAGAACATGTAATTAATTAAATTAAACAAGACACGTACCTTAATGATTCCTAGCAAGAACAAGGAATCTCTTGAACAAGAACAAATTATAAACCCTAATAGGATTTATGTATGGATCGACTAAACCAAGATCACAAGCTAAAGGAAGCTTGTCACTCGTTCTTGTACACACGTAATTATAGCGTTTCAATGAGAAAAGCTAGTTTCTTGATCACCAATAACCAAACACTTTATAGCTTTATTAGACTCGACCAAATCCTAGTGGATTTAGAAAGAGGGTCGATCGTTGGAGCTAGAGGGAAGAGAGGAGAAGAAGTTTGGCTACTTTGGAGATTCAAGATTAGGTGAAAACTAAAACACAATGGAATGTATTTATAGTGTTCCCTTTCCTTCCTATCCAAGCCAACCGATCGGCTCAAACACCCTAAAAGGGTTGTTTGGCCGACTTCCATACTCCCACAAGAATTCTAGATCCTTCTTTCCTATTTTCACGTTTAGTCCTTTAACGGTCGTTAGTTAAAACCCCGTTAAGTACTAACCGTCGTTAAGTGTTTTTATTAGTGAAATGAATAAATAAATAAATACATGAAATATATAAATATTTAATTATTCATCATTGAAACTTTCACGCTAATGTGTGCAATCCCGAGCCTCGGGTTCGAAACCGGACATACGTATATTAATGTTTATACACAAAACCTAACAGCTCCCACTTGGATTAACATTAATATAGCAATGACATGGGTCAGCCTAGCTTAACCTTCCCAATGCCCCCAGCTCGATCCGAGTTGTGGTTCTCCTGGTAAAAACCACGTGTGATGAAATTAATCATCATACTTATCCTTTTGTTACTAATACCGCGTTAATTTGGATATGGATCTTTGTCATTCCATAATTAACTTAGTTTCTCGTTTATACATAATTGAACAAGATTACCAAAACATCTGAACGTCTTCCAGATAGACTTTGGGCCTGCGCACGCAAACATCTTGTCAATCATACGAGTGGCCAAGCAGTATTAAACTTCAACACAAAGTTGAAGGAACAAATCCCTTATTGACTGCGAGCATAACCCTTGAACTTCGCATCATTTCTGAAAATAGCCCTTATAACTACCTTTTACGGTTAGCGTTAGACCACCTTACAGAAAATAAGCTACATCCTCGGCAATTATCTGTCATCTCAAGTCTGAGGATAAATATTCATGATATACTTAATGACTATGATCCATAAAGTATAATCATGTATTTGGGATAAGTCCTATATTCAATTTATCCAATATTGAATATCATGTGACATTGGTGTCTCAACCTTACAGTTCATTCTACCAATCCTCACATTTGTCTTAGTTCAATAATATTCCCATATTATTAATTGACAACGGACTATTTAGAATAAATAAATTATTCACGGATTTAAACATGCAAATATAGGACACAAATATTAATAATGAGAATAAACGTTATCCGCACTTTATTTCATTAAAATAATAATTGTTTACACGTCCCTATCGAAATACTAATCCAACAGATTTACATGAAACTATCTGCTAAACGAAGACCAATACCCTGAGCATGCCGATTAAACGTATCTTTAGGTAATGCCTTCGTGAAAGGATCAGCCAGATTGTCATCTGTGTGAACTTTGAGTACTTTGATTTCACCCAGTTCGACTTGTTCACGAACATAGTGCATCTTTCTTTTAAAGTGTCTGGCGCCTTTCATAACTCCAGGTTCATTGGCGAATGTGATTGCAGCAGAGTTGTCACAATACACATTTATAGGTAATTCAATAGACGGCATCACTCCAAGATCCGTAATGAAATTCCTTATCCAAACAGCTTCTTGTGCAGCATCCGATGCAGCATTGTACTCAGCTTCTGTAGCAGACATGGCCGTGGTGCTCTGCTTTTTACTCTTCCAGTCTACTGCTCCTCCATTTATGACAAAGACATAACCCGTTTGCGACTTCGTATCATCTTTATCAGTTTGCCAGGATGCATCGCAGAAACCTGTAACATTCAGTTCTGCGTCTGGATTTCCCCCGAAAACTAAAAACATATCTTTGGTATTCCTTAAATACTTAAGAATGTTTTTAACAGCATGCCAGTGATCTCTCCCTAGATTTTGCTGATATCGACTCGTCAAATTTTGAGCGAATGCCACATCAGGCCTTGTGCATCTAACAGCATACATGATAGATCCTACAGCCGAAGCATATGGAACTTTCTGCATGTATGCCACCTCTTCAGGTGTAGAAGCACACATTTCGCTACTTAAGCCATGATCAACTTGCATGGGCAAATATCCCTTCTTGGAATTTTGCATATTGAATCTCTTCAATATTTTATCCATGTAAGCACTTTGGCTTAATCCGATTAACCGTTTAGATCTGTCTCGATAGATCTTGATTCCAAGGATATACGTTGCTTCTCCTAAATCCTTCATGGCAAAGCAATTACCAAGATATTTCTTAACTTCATTAAGACTTGGTATGTGACTTCCCATGATTAATATGTCATCGACATATAGGACAAGAAAAGTAGTGTTACTCCCACTAACTTTGTGGTATACACATGGCTCATTGAAATTTTGAGTAAATCCAAACTTCTTGATTTCCTCATCAAATTTCTTATTCCATTGCCTGGATGCTTGCTTCAATCCATAAATGGATCTTTGAAGTTTGCATACACGCTCAGGAAATTCTGGATTTACAAAACCTTCAGGTTGCGCCATATAGATGTCTTCATCTAGGCGACCATTCAGAAACCCGGTTTTGACATCCATTTGCCAAATCTCATAGTCATAGTAGGCAGCTATGGCTATAAGAATCCTAATAGCTCTAATGTCGGCCACAGGAGAAAAAGTCTCCTCATAGTCAACACCATATGTTTGAGTGAAACCCTTGGCCACCAAACGAGCTTTGTAGGTGTGTACTTTGCCATCCATATCAGTCTTTTTCTTGAAGAGCCACTTACACCCAACTACCTTAGCATTGGGTGGAAGATCTACTTCAATCCAGACTTTATTGTCTTTCATGGATTGCATTTCCCCATCCATGGCTGCTTGCCATTTGTCCTTTTCAGGATTATTAATGGCAGCCTTATAACTAGTTGGTTCATCAATGTGATCCAATAGAAAAGTTTCCTCATCGTCTATGCTTAAACATAGACGCTCAGGTGCCTTTGTAGATCTTGAGGATCTACGGATGGGTACCACTTCAACTTCAGGTGGAGGACCTAAACTTTCAGGTTCCACAGGAAGTGTGTTAGTACTTTCAGAAGGTGACGTATCTTCATGATCATTTTCAAGATCATATGATCTCCCACTGAATTCTTGAGATATTAGATTATCTTCAAGAAATTCACCGTACCTAGCGACGATGACCTTATTTTCTTGTGGGAAGTAAAAGTAGTAACCCTTTGTTTCCTTAGGGTATCCTACGAAGATACACTTAACAGATCTTTGTTGGAGTTTATCAGGTGAGTCACGTTTAACAAACACCTCACAACCCCAGACCTTTAAGTAAGAAAAGTTGGGAGCTTTTCCAGTCCATACTTCATATGGAGTCTTATCAACCTTCTTAGTTGGAATCCTATTTAAAACGTGAACAGCCGTTTCAAGAGCATAATCCCAAAAGGATAATGGGAGAGTTGTAAGATTAAACATTGATCGTACCATATCTAACAAGGTACGATTTCTCCTTTCAGATACACCATTTTGTTGTGGAGTATAAGGAGATGTGAGTTGTTGGACAATGCCACACTCAGTCAGATAATCTTTGAACTCTTGGCTCAAATACTCACCACCACGATCGGATCGAAGTGCCTTAATCTTCTTTCCGAGTTGAAGTTCTACTTCATTTTTAAAGACCTTGAATGTCTCAAAGACTTCATGTTTATGTTTAAGTAAATAAACATAACCATAACGACTATAGTCATCCGTGAAGGTCAAGAAGTAGCTAGCACCGCGTTTTGACACGTGTCTAAGTGGACCACATACATCCGTGTGTATTAATCCAAGTAGATCAGAAGCCTTTTCCATATTGCTATGGAAAGGTTTCTTTGTCATCTTCCCAGATATGCAAGATTCGCATTTATCAACTGAATCATCATTGATATTAGGTAAAAGCCCATCACTTAGCAGCTTTTCCATGCGTTTCTTGCCTATGTGGGCAAGGCGACAATGCCATAAATAAGACGAATCCAAGTTAGACTTGGTTCTCTTATTCCCGATGCTATACATAGAATTATTTCTATTGGATACATGGTTATCCATGTCAATTTCAAACACACCATTTAATGAAATAGCATTAAAATAGAAAACAGAATTTAAAGAAACAGAAATTCCATTATCATTAAAAGTATGCTTAAAACCCAAATCCAATAACAAAGAAACTGAAACGACACCTCTAACAATAGAAGGTGCGTAATGACAATTGTCTAAAACTAAAATTAAACCAGATGGTAAAACTAGCTCAAAAGTCCCTATGGCTTCTACTGCTGCACGTATTCCATTTCCCACGTACAAGTAGCATTCTCCATAGTTCAGCTTCTTTGCTCCTCTAAGCCCCTGCGATGTATTACAAATGTGAGTACCACATCCTGTATCATATATCCAGGCATTTTGCTTACGAGGAAAAGAAAATAATTCAACCATAAAAATACCTGAAGTGCTGGCGCCCTGCCCAGCCTTGGCATTCTTATTCTTGCGACACTCCTCTAGCAACAATGGACAGTCACGCTTCCAGTGTCCAGGAGTATGGCAGTGGTGACAAGCAGCCGCATCCTTTTTGGGATAATCCTTCTTGGGAGGAGGATTCTGCTTCTTTGGCTTTTGCTGATGGGTCACAATCTGCTTGCCCTTGTCAGCTTTGCCCTTTCCTTTCTTGTTCACATTTTTCGGTTTACCGGGCTTAGCTACTCTACCACCTCTTATTGCCATAACAGCAGGTGTAGGAGCTTTCTTTGTGAGGGCCTTCTCATGCTCAATAAGCATTGCATGCAATTCAGAAAATGTCTTCCCCTTGCAATGCATGTTAAAGTTGCGCACAAAATCACCATATAATTCCTCATTGAGGGATTTGTTGATGAGGCCAACTTTAACGTCTTCCACAAACCCGCAATTAAGTGCATCTAGTTGGTCAAGATAACCTTTCACTTTAAGTGCATGATCACTTACGGGTGTTGTCACATCCTGCTTGCACTTGCCCAAGTTGTCAAGTACATCACACAATTCAGCCATAGGTGATTTCTGAAACATACGTGTCAGTTCATCAATCATGTTTTTCGGGCTATATTTCTCAAACTGTTTGACCAGTTGATCATCCATCCCCGATAGCATGAGACAAGCCGCATCATTGTGCTTGTCATAGGTTTCATTGTACTGCCTAAGTATTTCATTAGACGAGTTTGCAGGAGGAGCTTCTGGAAGAGCCTCAGTAAGACATTCAGAACGTTTGGTAATTCTAAGAACAAGCCTTAGATTTCGATGCCAAGCATTGAAGTTCTTAGTCCCGGTCAATTTTTCCTTTTCAAGCATCATCTTGAAACAGGAAGTTAAGTTTGACGAGTTTCCGGGTTGGGCCATTTCTACAGAAAAAAGTTCAAAAGTTAGTACTTTCGATAATTTTAACATTTCATGAAAATTAAACACCCATTGGTCAAATAACCATTTAATTTTCATTGAAAACTAGGATCCTAATTGACGTCGTTCCATTTGCATCAGCTTTGGCTGCTAGCAAAGAAAGTACTCAATAAGGTACGGGATCACCCAATTGCCAATGTCCAATTGCAATTCCTAGAAATCATGGGACTTACAATATTTATATTGCCAACAACTGTTGCAAAATTGTAAGCATGTTTCATCCCCAATTCTTTATGCCTTGACGCCGTCCCATTACATCAGCTTTGGCTGCTAGTAATGAAAGTGCCCAATTAAGTCTACCAACTTAAGAAACGTGTAAATTGGCATCGTTTCATCACATCAGCTTTGGCTGCTAGTAATGAAAGTACCCAATTTTACCCTTTAGACCGCACCCTTTGAACATCAACATTCAGCTTTGGCTGCTAGTGATGTAGGATGAAACCTTAGGTGTTTCTTTTATTAGTTGGGTGGCATTTGACTTAAATTTGTAGGGTAATAATTTTTGATGTCTATAATCAAAAAATATGTACAAAGATGTCATGCATTCATCTTTGTATCATATGGTTTTTCAAAACAAAACGCCGTTTACTTATTAGTAGCTCAAATCATCAAATCTTTTAATTGAGGCGTTGAATAAATTACAACATTGCCTTAAGATGCTTCGTATTTATCGTGGTGTACTTGGTAAGTCTAAAATTGACGCACAGGCGGGCGTAGGGACGACAGCCGCCGAAGCTGGTTAAAACCGTGCCCCTCTAAGGTCACAATTTAATGCGTACCAACTAGAACCCACTTTATAGTTTGTCAATTTTAGGTCCGCCGCTTCGACCACTTAGTACAGTCGCAATCAATCAACTAAAAGAATATAATTTTCTTGCTAAAATAATTAATGTAGTAAATTTATTATTGCTTGTCTCGCCTGGGAGCAAATTACCGTGCGAAGCGAACCACTGTCGGCACATAAGACTTGGCAATAATTGAAATTACTACAAAGGTTTCATAGTTATTAGTCTTATTTATTTTTATTATGAAAAATTACCCTCTTTTGTAGTTTACTATCCATCATAATATAAAACACAAAAGATCAAGTAATCCACAAAAATAAATAAACACATAATAACAAATATATGATCATCCACGATATCATATAGCCACATGCAAACCTTTTCCAATAAATCCTATTATTAATTCTATGTGTAATTTTAAATGTATGTAACTAACAAAACTCCCATTGGTTTTCGAGCTCATTGTACCCAATGGACCACAGCACCAAATAAATTTGGCCGCGTAAGTTTTAGTTAGTTAGATACCACATTGCACATAACCTTTTAATTAATATTTATTGAGGTCTTCCTCAATTTAAGATTTATTTAAAACATGTAGCAAACAATTCAAAACAAACATACAAATCACTCCATGACAAATATGCAAGATTTGTCAAGGATACCATATTGATCACATAATCATGCAACACATATTATTATGTCAATATTAATTGTACGTATCTAATTAATTAGTAACATCACATACGGTACTTACTAATTAATTCCTAAAAATTTTCATGCAATCCTAGGGTTTCTCAAGTTTTAATAAAACAATTAAAACCCTAATTTTTAATTAATGTGGATCGTCCCATATTAGGGTTAAAAAAAAAACAAACCCTAATTATTAATTAATGCATGTAATCTCTACAAGATCCAATTTTTAGGTTTAAGTAATTAATTACAAGTTCTAAAACGAGGCTCATGATGCCACTGTTGGAATATGTGAACTATAAATAAATCATAAACACATAACATCATCAAAAGCACGCAGCGGAATAGATCTACAAGAACATGTAATTAATTAAATTAAACAAGACACGTACCTTAATGATTCCTAGCAAGAACAAGGAATCTCTTGAACAAGAACAAATTATAAACCCTAATAGGATTTATGTATGGATCGACTAAACCAAGATCACAAGCTAAAGGAAGCTTGTCACTCGTTCTTGTACACACGTAATTATAGCGTTTCAATGAGAAAAGCTAGTTTCTTGATCACCAATAACCAAACACTTTATAGCTTTATTAGACTCGACCAAATCCTAGTGGATTTAGAAAGAGGGTCGATCGTTGGAGCTAGAGGGAAGAGAGGAGAAGAAGTTTGGCTACTTTGGAGATTCAAGATTAGGTGAAAACTAAAACACAATGGAATGTATTTATAGTGTTCCCTTTCCTTCCTCTCCAAGCCAACCGATCGGCTCAAACACCCTAAAAGGGTTGTTTGGCCGACTTCCATACTCCCACAAGAATTCTAGATCCTTCTTTCCTATTTTCACGTTTAGTCCTTTAACGGTCGTTAGTTAAAACCCCGTTAAGTACTAACCGTCGTTAAGTGTTTTTATTAGTGAAATGAATAAATAAATAAATACATGAAATATATAAATATTTAATTATTCATCATTGAAACTTTCACGCTAATGTGTGCAATCCCGAGCCTCGGGTTCGAAACCGGACATACGTATATTAATGTTTATACACAAAACCTAACAGTTGTTCTGCTCGAAAGCTAGCTAAGCTAAGGAAGAAAGAAATTTTAACAGATTCACTTATGTAACAAAAGGAGATATTAATATGAAATTATACAAGATAGATATGGGAATTTATTAAGTAATTAAAAGCCACAACTTTATTCAGCGAGTACAATATGCCCTTGAGTCGCATTTATTTAGAAGTGAACCAAGTAAAAGCGTCTTTTATTTCCATCTTGCGTATATCATTGTGTCAGATCCTGAGAATTACACAAATTAAAAGTTAGTCAAACTATTAGTGGTTAAAAAAGAAGTTTTAGTTTTACGTGTAGTTACCTGTTATATTCAATGTTAATTCTCCCGGCATCCCTATTTGCAATCACAGCGAATGCCTCTTGGGAAAGATCAACTTGATTTGAAGCACATCCAGGACAAAGATCAACAACTGTAACATCAACGCTTTTGCCAGTGCAAGGCTGTGGAACGCCTAAATTGGTTCTACCCTTGCAAGTCACACGATACCTAGTCCCACACGCAGCTCTATTGGCAAACAAACCTCTATTGGCTGCTAGAATCATATTACCACGGTTTTGATTGCCAAAACACGATGATGCTACACAAGAAAACAAAAAACTCAACACATGTAGCATAAGGAATATGACATCCTTAATGTTGGTATACTTACGTATGTAGGGAGGAGTGTAGAAAGTTGCTTGGCCAGCAATGGCATGAGCAACCGATGTGAGACATGCAACCATGACGATCAAGATAAAAGCTTTAGTCATTAAACCCATTTTTGTTAGGTAAATTTTTGGAAACGCTAGATATGATTTTTGAGGTTGTTTATTTAGTTTGGTGAAAAAAGCATGCAACGGCTTTCCTTTTATAGCTGATGAAACAAACTTGAAGGTTTTCAAGATGGTGCGCTTGCAACCATTTTCTTCTATATATTCCACAAAATATTAACTAGTCATATACCAAGTCAAGGAAGGTAGGTTGATACTGTAGATTTAAAAGAAGAATAACTTAGTGTATTAACTTGATAAATATTGAGTCTCAACAATTTATATAAATAGACAATAAAACAAAGTGACGTTCTAATCTTAAATGGGCTAAATGGGCCGGCATATTGGGCATTATAAACTAACATCTCTCCTCAAACTAACAATGATGCATCGAAGAAAAATTAAGAGTCTGTTAGATAGAAAACAAAAATGCGGTCCACAGTGAGACTTAATAAACATATCAACAATCTGTAAAGCAGACAGAACAAACGGTAAAGAAATGGTGCCAACTTGAAGATGGTGACAAGTGAAATGACAATCAATCTCTATATGCTAGGTCCTTTCATGAATAACCGTGTTGCACGCAATTTGAATAGCACTACGATTATCACAATATAATGAAGTAGGACTGCTAACATGAACACCCATATCTCTCAAGTAACCAACGCAACCAAAAAATCTTGGTAATAGTCACGGCCATGGCACGATACGCAGCTTCAGTCGTGAAAGATCATCTTGTTTCTTCACTACTAGAAAACAAGGCAACACTGATGGATTTACTGAAGGAAACAAATACTGACGGATTTCTGAAGCATAGAGAATTGTTGACGGAATACTGATAGATTTATGACGGATTACAGGTGCACTAAAATATGTTAGTAATATGTCAATGAATACTGACGGATTTCTGAAGCACTAATGACCGATGGGAGATTTCATTGGTATTCCGTCACAAATTAGCTACGGATTAAGATCCGCTGGTAATTCGTCATTAATTCCTGGTGGATTATTGACAGGTTAGTGACGTAACAGTATCTATTTGCAATCTGCTAGTGCCACCGATGGATTACCAACGGAATTTGCGGTTTTTTAAATATTTTTTGGTACTACACTTGCATTTAGGTTAGTTAGTCTAGCTAAACTTAAATGTACAAGACACGATGTTAGTGTTAGTACCTACCCGATGTATCCTTGTTTTAGGTTTGTTAGTTTGGTAAAAATTAAATATACAAAGTTGCGATGTTAGTGTTATTACCTACCCGAAGTATGCTTAAGAAGGCATTCTTTGATCATAATAAGCGATAAAGGTACATACGTTATAAATTCTCTTTGTTAATACTTGTGTGAAGGCATTCTTCGTGTCCGTTCGTTTATAAACATTTTTATCCTTGATTGTTCACGTTCGGGTGTTTAGTTTCATTGTTGTCTTACTTAGTGAATGGACATCAACAAATATTAGGGGTGCAAACGAGCCGAGCTACTCGCGAGCTACTCGAGCTCGACTCGATAAAAAGCTCGAAACGAGCCGAGCCTTGTCGAGCTCGAGCCAAGCTCGAGCCTGAAAATCAACTCGTTTACTTATCGAGCCCGAGCTCGAGCCGAGCTTGTGAAGATCGAGTAGGCTCGTCGAGCCTTATCGAGCCGAGCCCATTTGGCCCAATAACCAAGCCCAATAACTCACCAAGCCCAATAACTCACCATTTGACCTTAACCCTAGTAGCTCATTCCCTATATAATACCACACATTCACAACTACAGCTAATAAGAAAACCTTAACCCTAATAAGAAAAAACGCAGCCACTCTTATTCTTCCCTCCTCTTGCACCCAAACGCTGTCAACAAAACAAAAGGAAATAATCGTCCCTTGTATGTTTTGATTAAATCACAGCTTCAAGATTCTTGGAAGAAAAATCACGGTAGGTTTTTATTTTGTTTTGTTTTTCTTTTCTTGTTTTGATTCACCGAATGAAAAAGAAAAGATAAAACTGCTATGGTTTTGATCTATCTTTATGATTCGAAAATTAAAAAGAAGTATTGCTTCTTATAGATCGATGAAGAAAAAAATCTCTTATGGTTCTGTTTATAAATGGATCTATTAAAATATGAAGAGATTATCTGAGATATTTGGTTCTTTGTTTAAGTTGATTCGATTCTTTGTTTAAGTTGAGGTTAGGAGAATATTGGCTGGTGTTTGTTTAATTTAATTTTTTTTTTGTGTGGTTCTGTTGAGATTAGACGAGGGGATTTTGAAAATCTTGATCTTGTTGTTGTTGATTCGTTGTTGATGTTCTGTTGAGTTGTGGTAGGAACTTTGCGGGTGAAACCTTGTTGTTGTTGACTCGTTGTTTGTTGTTGATGTTCGTTGTAATAAAGCGGATTGAAAATGGAATATTGTTTCATAAAATGTGAGTAAATCTTACACAGTAAGACCCTTTTAGCATCATAAATATTGTAATGTATCACCATGTACACATATCGTTTAAAAAAACGATGTTGAAACTTGAAAAAGTGTGTGAAGAACATAAGTGACCCAAGTAATTTTATTCCCATTTGTTAATTCGAGTGACGATACCCCATGATGTAAAGGCAAAAGTAAACCAATAAACACGATGGGAATGATGCAGAAGAACAACCGTTAGTTAGAAACAGGAGTCGAGCCTTATCGAGCTTCGCTTGTGAACATCTTTTTTATTTATTCGAGCCTATTCTTGTCGAGTTCGAGCCGAGCTCGAGCTTTGTGAAAAGTTTACGAGCCGAACTCGAGCTCGAAAATAAAGGCTCGGATCGAGCTGAGCTCGAGCTCGTTAAAAAACTGACGAGCCAAGCTCGATAATAGGTCAGCTCGGGCTCGGCTCGGCTCGTTTGCACCCCTAAAATATATAAACAAACCTAAACAATCTCTATTTCTAAACGAACAAACGCAAACAAGAAAAATCATCCATCCAAGTTCATGTAATCGTTTGTTTGTTCGATTGACTTAAATGAACAATACAACTCCTTCACGTTCGTACACGTCGTTCACAATCTTATTCAAAATTCAAAATGGTTCTCGAACGGTAAACCAATTATTTGACATTATTTAGCACTATGTTAGACTAAAGATGTTACGAATCAAGTTTAAGCCGTCGCCGAATGTAAATAGCATGAAAGAAGCATGGGACGTTCCATAACATGAGAATCAAGTAATGTCAAATAATTCATAATATCTCGTCCCAATATTCCATTGCAGGAGAATCATAATATCTTTAGTCAAATACTAAATTCATAATACCTTTGCTATGGAATGTCAAATAATTCATAAATAGTTTTCCTCAAAATTTAGTCTACCCCCTAAATAATTTCATTATATCCCGTCCCAATTTTCCCCCAAAATCAATATCACGTATTTTAGATTCCTCCATCTTTTTGTTCCCTCCAACCTTTCACTAATTCAGCCACATCCTTCCTTTTCCCCCAAAATCAAAATCATAGAAAGAATATGGCGTGGTTGCCCAACTTCACCATGCACTAGTCCTCGAAGTCTCGAACCCATCCTTACGAACCAAAAGCCAATGCCATTTAGCATCATTGTTGCCGTTATTAAGGCTACTATTATAGAAATCATGTAATATAATACGTTATATGTTCAATTTAGAAACCAATTTAAGGTGTTCATGGGTCAATTTCTTATTTTTTTTATTTTTGAATTTAGGGGTTTTTGTGAACCCGAATCTATAAACTTGTATCTCTATGAAAGGTAATTTTATAATTATCTTAATAATCCATTTCATAAAGAAATACCTATTTTATTGCTAACACTTAGTTTTTAAAATGTTACAGAAAGTTAGGCAAATTGAAAAGAACAATTAGAAACAAAGCAACGCTTAAGAGATCTATCTTTGAGTCATATGAAATTGACAAACTCTCTACCTACTGTTCTCTCTAGTTTGACAAAACTTATGAAACTTGGCTAAATCGTGAACTTCGAAATTTCGCACCAAATATTATTGGTTCGAGTTCTATGCAAAAGGACTCTCAACTAAGCATATTCAAAGTTCCATATAAGCGATTAGGAGATAAAAGTGGAAAAGATGACTACTTTATGGATGCTGATTTGCTTAAGGCTCATACTTATATCTTGCTTAATTTTGATGAGGTGATGCCTACTTTATGTTTGTTTAATCAATGGGTGAGTGCTGTACATCTTGGTTTTGACGAAGTAACACGTGATAGATACAAAGACAAAAACTTTTCTCTGTGGTTCGAGGAATATGCAAGTTTTTTCTCACTGTTCTTGTGAAACTAATCATGTATGTCTATTTAAATTTAGACATATTGTCACTATAGGTGTAAAACCCTAAATTCTGAATTCTCAATTTTACGTCTAATTTGAATTTTACCTAGGTTATGAGAATAATAGTTAATAAATGCCTAAAAACTATATATTATGAGTTAATATTACATTTCATGAAATAATCTAAGTCAATTTACATATTAATTTGTTAAAAAAAATAAAAAAATAAAAAATAAAATAAAATTCTATCCTAAACTCAAAACCGATTCCCTCCCCCATTCGTAGCCTAAAACCACACCCCATTTTTAAAACAAAACCAATCAGTATTAAATGGTTTCCAAATTTGCTTACACGCATCTTTTCATTCTCTCAAAACACATATTCGGCTCTTTTACTCTCTCCTATAACCGAACCATAAACAGCCCCCTTATTCTCCCCATTTTTGCTCTCAAGTCCAAGAAGAAGAAGAAGGTGGAAGATTGGTGTACTCGTGATCTTTGTTCTCTCTTTGTTTTCTTCTTTGAATCAGCTAATAGGTAACCATGCATGATCTCCTTTTGTATCTCTCTTGTACACGACACATAAACACACATGAAAACCTAAAATCAGATTTGGAACGTGTAAAACCTAATTGTTATAATCAATATAATCATCTTGTGATTTTGCTTGTCTCATTAAAATATGAATAAGAAGGTTATGTCACATGAAATCATAACCTAACCTGGCTAAAACCTTGTGAATTCGACACATACTTTCTGTCTTGATCCGACACATTATCACTCGACCCTAGACCTGATCGTGAACCCCTAATTTGACCTTTTAACGCATGTTTATTAACTACTAAATCTGGGATAAACCCTAGAATAATTAATGTTGACATAAATAATGCCTAAAAACATTATCAATATTTATTCATATCTCTATGTTTTGATGATCACAAAATGTAAACTCATTAAAACATAAACTTATAAAATAAACAAGTACTTAGTTGTAAATATTCACTTCTACAACTAAAATCACTTAAGGTATGAATGAACTAATGTTTAACGCATTATATGATCAAATGAACATTTTCTTAATAACTAGATTTTTTATAAAATGTCAAAAACATTTGTGAAAAACTAGAAGGGGGGTTGAATAGTTTTCCCCGTTTTTCGAGTTTAATTTTTTTTTATTTGTTAGTTCAAAGGAAACAATCACAAATTAAGTTATCGCACAATATAAACGAAAGGTAAAGAGATGAAAGATCAAACCACATAACATAAGTGTTTATAGTGGTTCGGCTTGCAAGAGATCCTTATCCTTGCCCTACTCCACTTCCTCGAGTTACTTACTCGAGAGATATCTTTCACTAAGAAACAAACTCCCTTCTAGGTGGAGAAAACCTTTACACGTCGCTTACTTCCTTTTCCGGTACTAAGCTAAACACCGAGTTCTTTCACAAGGTAGAACCAACCTGACGTCGCCTATTTACTTTACCGACACTAAGCTAGATGTCGAGTTCTTTACAAGGGTACAACCACTCCCTACACTCTTTGTGCTTTGAGGAATAAAGCACTAACCACACTCACTGATCTAACTGATACAAATGATAAGAAACACTTAAAGTGTTTACACAGAACCTATACTACAACTTGCAAACAGTCTGCTTGTTTGAAGCTTGTTAATCTTGATCTTCTTTGCTACAAAAGAAACATCAATGATATAGATATAACTACTGTGGTTAGTAACTAAAGTGAATGTATATCTTTTTCTTTTCTAAGTGGATGATTAGTTCAAATGCCAAGTCTGCTATTTATAGGCAAACCTGGTAAACAATCCAAGGATCCGGCGGATCCCTCAGAAGGGATCCGTCTTTGTATAGAATTGGATCCGTGTATTTGACAGCTAATGTATCTCATGAAATCTCTTCAAATCTTTCCATATCTTTGTGTTGTCAAATCAATATCTTCCAATGTGAACTATATAACTTTAGTATCTAATCAAGATATCACACAATCTTACCAAGATTGTATTTGTGATGTATACCATGATGTCACATTGTAATTTTCAATTTAAAGTTTCCATTTAAGGAAATTGATGCGTGGTTTTGCAACCTTACAACAGGTTTTACCTCTCGAGGGATCTCAAGAGGCTTACAACCCCACCAGGCAGTGTACCTGACCGATGTAGTATAGTGTAGTGGTAAGTACGGGGGATTGATCGTTCTCCACAGGGAATAGTGTTCGTTAGGTATGAAAAACTACTCTAATAGGTCTAAGGGTGAGAGAAGATTCTTTTTTTATGTTTTTATATTTTTTATGAAAGCAAGTAAAATCTCGGGTTTGAAAGAGTGGGCGGAATTAGTTGCTAGTCAACTAACCCAAGTTACTACGAATGCAAATAAAATAAAATAACAGAAAATGAAAATGTGGTGAAACTTGTATGGAGAGAAATGTGTTTACTTAGATTTCCTTACTCCCTAACTATCTTTTACCGGTTGATTAGTGTGTATTAATTGCGTGGATGACGGGTGTATTCCTTAATACCAATCGTGGGGTGGCGTACGTACTTCCCCAACTCTATGAACTCCTACTTCACTCCTATGTCGAGCCGGCTAGGAAGCTCCTAACATGGGATCACTAGAATTCGCTCATGCATTAAATACAACCATAAAAACCTTTAGTACGCATTGGTTCATGTTTCTTAAGACGTTCAAGCAAGTTACCGAATAGGAAGTTAGCCAGTTTTCTTAAGCCTAACATAGATGAACAATCATCCAATACAATTAATAACACACTAATAACCAACAATCAATAGCTAGGTTTCATTAGATCTAAGCAAACACAAGATAAATCTAGCCTAACATGTTAAACAAAAGACAAGAACAAGATAGAATCAAACAACACATAGACATATTGAATGATTAATTGATAACTTATCTTCAATGTAACATGGAAGATCTCAAGGCAAAAAGCCTTGAAAAAGCTGCTAAAATCGTCTTAGGGTTTCCTCCCAAAAGGTTACACACAAAGTTCCACACTAATGACAAAAAATTGCAAAACTATATATAGAGATTAAGGGCTGACGGCGTCACATTGTAGATCCTGACGCCGTCACCTCGCCGCTTTTAGGGTTCCCGGATGGCCTTCCTGACGCCGTCCCTCTTTAGACCTCCAAAATCCGTTCTGGCTTATTAAAGCTCGACGCCGTCAGAAATAAGCTTGACGCCGTCCCTCTTTAAATTAAGCCGTGACGACCTTGATCAGATTAAAGGGTGACGCCGTCAGATTTTTCATGCAAAATTCTCTGGCTTATCATGAGTAATTTTCATATCCACCTTTTTCTTGCCAAGCCATGACGCCGTCTGGGGAAATTCCTGACGCCGTCAAAGGTACTTTTTAGCCGATTTTGAGACTTTGTCGTTTTCTTCACTTTTATGCTCCAAAAACGTCCAAAATGCTTCCTTTTCCAGATTTCTTCTCAAAAGTACCTAAAATGACAAAAAGAACGATTTAGGGCAATATTTGATCAAATAAATACGATTTAGGGCTTAAATGACCCCCTAAAAGCGGTACACTTTTCGCTTCATCAGAAATACTTATGTATATGCATACAATATAATATTAGTGATCATGTTAAATGAAACATGTGTTTTGAAAAAGACTTTAACTAGTATTTATAATTTGCTTAAGGGATATACTTTGTGTTTGTCATGAACAAAACTTAAGCAAAGATCGTAAAATATAAATAACGTTTTTAGTACGATATTTGTATTAACAATCTCCCCCTTTTTGTTGATGACAAAACCTAAAGTATATTTTTAAGCAAACAAGTAAATATAGTTTAAGTCCTTTTAAAAAATATAGATTAAGTTTTGAGTTATTCAAATTTTGATTACTATTATGAATAACTTAGTATGAATCTAATTATGCAAACTTAATCCTTTTCCTTTCTCCCCCTTTTTGTCGAAACAAAAAGAAGAGGTGCGTAGCGGAATGCGATTTTGAGAACTTTAATAGCTCCCCCTTGTTTTATACTCCCTCTAAATGGAGTAACAAGTAAATGATGCATGAACCTACAAAACAAATGGTTAGAATATGAATTTTTTATGAAATGCTCCCCCTCGATGTATACTCCCCATTATTCGAGTACCAACGTATACTTATGAAGGGTATGATATGCTGCAAATGAGGTGTTAGTAATGAATAACTTCAATGAAGAAGTAAAATGTATTTGAAATGTTCTTCCAAACAAGCCTTTCTAAATGTTTTGACTTTAAAAAGTCAAAGTAAGTGTCTGATCATTATTTGTACCTAAAGCAATGATATAAAGTACAACAAGCTATATAAGGATAATGATAATATGCAATATGTTGATCATTCATAATCAAAGGTTTTCAATATATTCATATATATTGAAAATTTTGTGACAAAAGTCACAATGATGTTACAAGTACCGAATGACATCCTAAAAAGACATCCTAAAAAGTCCTAAACCAATAATGTAAAAGGTCCTAAATAACTAATCTAGAAAGCTTATATTTAGGAGGATGATATATGACGTTTAGATGCTCAAGAATGTGATTCAAAATGAACCTCATTTTATTTTGAAGCTTGTGCACCAAAAATGTTTGTCCTTTGAGCTATGTGGACGGTTCATTCACACATGCTAAAATCATGGAAGAGATTACCGAGCGGAGGAGTAGTGGTGGTGATAGAAGTGATTCTTGATTTAAAAGTATTGTGCACGAGTATTTATGATGATAGTATTGACTAATCTTAATGAAACCAAAGGTGTTCATTTTGTATGCCTAAAAAGTGTAAGCAAGCTTGAGTCATGATTAAGCAATTTTAGTGTCAAGATACTATTAGATAATTATTAATTATTTTAAAGCATAATCATTCATTGAAAATTTGTTTGTGACAAAAGTCTCAAACATAAGATTACACATGAAGGTTCCTAGAGACGATAAAATCTTAAGAGTAATTATTGCGATGATACTACAAACTTCTATGGAGTGGAATTTGCTTGTTTTGATGATGACATGATAGAGGCAAGCCATTTAGTTTCTAAGTCACTAGTGTCGTAGAGGTTAGAGTCAAGATTGTTGTCATCTTGAGTGTTTGTATCATTAATCCACATTGATTCATCCAAGTGTTGAAGTATGGTAAGTATGTTATGTGATGGAACATTTAGTAAGCTTGAAGATGGGGATGAGATTCTTTCTTTAGGTGATGATGATTGTGGTGAGGAGACAATTGTTGTGGAGGCATTCGGTGAAGAGACAATAGGTGTGGTGGTAATTGGTGTGGTGATAATTGATGTGATTCTAGAAGATGAAGTGTTGTGTATGGGTGATGTTGTTGTACTAGATGAAATAGTAGCGGATGAAGTTGATCTTGAAGAAGAGGATATGTTGACTATGGGAGTCATAATAGGAGTTGTTGTGGTGTCTGTGGATATGACAGGAAAGGTTACATTACGAAGTGGGTTTGCATGCCAATAAGGTCTGACGCTAATTCTAGCCGTTCGTCTGTACGGTCTAGACATGTGAGGTTGTTTGGAGACTTCCTGGAGATGATATGTGAATTTTGTGGAGGTTTAGTGTGCTATGATCATCTCTAAGGTTCTAATTTATACTTCCTAATTGTATGAAAATTGGTGTTTGGATTAGATGAGTGTGAATATCCAGGACTTGAGACAAGATAAAGTAGTTTGTCCTATTGACAAAGTCAAACCATAGAAATGGAGTTGACATAAGAGTGTGCAGAAAAATGACTTAAAAGGGTTAAATTTGATTGATTCACAGATTTCAATAGGAGTAAGTGCAGTCTGTGTGTGATGGGACAGAACAGATAAATCAAATTTTGCAGGGAAATATTCTTTGAATTTCATAATGGTTTCTAATAGTTTGGAACAAAGATTTGTGCAGGTCATATCAAGGAAGTCAATCCATTGAGCTTGGGTTGAGTAATGTGTTGTGAATTTGCAGTAAATACAAGGAGATATTGGAAAATCTTATGATTTGATATTTCCACGGATTTGACGGATCCCTAAAAAGGGTTCCTTATTTGTATCAGTTTGGTAACTCACACCTAAAATTTAAAAATTAGATTTTGGTTGGAAATTTCGTTCTTAATTTTCTAAGAGTTCCTAAATCCTTCTAAGATGATTTATGATCAGTTGATGAATTCTAAATGGTACTAGAAATTAAAATCTAAGAAACGAGATTAGTCGAAAGGGTTGTAAAATTTTACTAAGTAACCGGCGGATCCAAATTGTATAAAATGCGGATCCATATTTTACGATCCGCCTAATCCGCAGGTTGGCGGATGGCGGAACCAACGATAACACCTGGCGGAACCATATCTAGGGATCCGCTAGATCCGTCTCCCAAATACTAAAACTAAACAGAAGACTTATCATATTTCTTGTTTTTCGACGAAAACCCGAAAATTCTCCTAGAACTTATTTAACAACTAATATGTATAGCAAAATAGCTAAATGTGATAATATTAACACACGATTGATCATAGATTAATTCGTTCTTAGAAACTTACCTTAGTAGGAGTTAAGCCAAACATAGGCTTAGTCTAGGAAAATTGATAACCCCGAGTGTTATCAATCTGCAATATTCAGTTAGTTCACATACACAAAATAAGACACAATCATGTATGAAAATAAACCTGATCATTAAACTTCATCATGAACGATGTTATGCCAAACAGTGGCATAAGTCTGGAAAATTGATAACCATGCGTGTTATCATCAGTTTAAGTAGAGTTAAAACACATAAGTATAAAGTACTAAAGACATGTCTTAACAAACATAGAAATATGACCATATAGGATCTAAAGGACAACTGTTCCAAACAATCATTTATTCTCGCTTATCTTTTAATAGTTTGAGTATTTTCTTTTGATCTTTTCGGAGTTTCATCATCCATCGTCCTGCACACTTTAGAACTCCCTTTGTTTGTCGGCTTTCCGCAGATTCATTATTTAGAGATGGAAGTTGACTCAAGTAGTCTAGTAGCGGGAGCTTTGAGTTAGGTAGTCCATCTTCGTCACTAGCTGATGAAGATGAAGATGAGAGACAAGCTCGTTTCCCTTTTCCTACTGCTACTCTATGGTCACTAAGAGGGACAAAGGTGTGTTTGATTTCGGGGTAATCTGGGACAAAACCAACAGAATTTGGAAGGATAGGAGTGGAAGCTTTGAACAAACGAGTGAGTAGCATTCCATATGGCAATGTGGTTTTTCCTAGGACACGTATATCAACCATCCTTTTAGCGATATAGTAAGCAAGATTGAATCTTTGACGAGTTGAGATACAATAGAGCATATAGCACAGTCCAGCATTCACGTGATCTTTGTTACCAATAGTACTAATGACATTTGATCTAAGAATTTCTTCAAGTCTCTTAAACTCAGGTTTGAGTTCATTGAGTTCCATGGCAAATGGATCTCGATTGACATCTTTGCCCCGAAGTTTCTTAATTGGATTGGTTCTAGTTTTGAAAAGATGATATCGGATAATTTCTTTAGGAGTTAGGGGAGTGTCATATGGATGTTCCCGTCCTAGGTTTGAATTAAGAATGGTTAGGGACCATTTATCAGAGTAGAAGCATGTTCCTTCACTTGGAATGCGTAACACTTTCCCGAAATGGTCTAAAGGAAAATTGTAGGAGTTTTGGTTCACATTGAAGTTGATGCTAAATGATCCATTGTCATCAGAAACAAGTTTTACTGAGGCATAAAATTCGAGAATGAATCGAGGAATGATAGGTTCATCTATGTCGAGAAGTGAGTCAAATTGAATGGTGGCCATTTGTTCATGAATGTTTGTTTCTTCTAAAAATGAAGAGTCTACGGTTCTACCCTCATGAACATACCGACTTTCTAAAGCTTTGAAAAGTTTAACTTGCGCTTCTGTGAGTCCTTTTGTTTGATGATGTTTGGGTAGGTACTTCTTAGTTTTCTTGTGATCGTAATTAGTGGCAGGAGGCATGATTTTCCTAGTCATAGACAATTTTATAATTTTAGTTACAATAATCTAAGATACACGAAATGTGGACTAATATGGAAGTATGTTTATCTTTAACCTACTATGATGTTTGAAAATACACTTTTTGTGACAAAACACTTTATACCCCAAACATTCCTGTTTGACGTTTGATTTTGTATTAGCAATGTTTGAAATTCATGAAAAGATTTTCTCATGGGTTTTTGTTAAATTATTACAATGTGCAAGAAAACTTATTTTAATTGTTTAGAAGATTAGGTTGTATTGAATTGTTAAAAAGTTTAACAAGATGGAATTCCTATTAACTTTTATCAAGAAGAAAGGTATCTGTAGAGTCTAATGAATAATAATGTATTATTGAAATGCATGAACCCTAATTGAAATGAATTAGTGAACTTACAGTGAGTGATCAAGCACGAGCTAATATGAGATGAAGGACCTAATTTTTGAGTTAGGGATGGTGAGAGTCGACTATGAGTTGATATTGAAGGTTTAATTAAGTGTGTGGTGCAGTAAGGAGTGTTTGGTAATTCATGGTCTGATTTTACAACTCACGGATCCGGCGGATCCTTAAAAAGGGTTCCGCCCTTGTTATTAATTGGATCCGCAGGATCAGAACAAGGTTATGATATTTTTGTTTTTGGTTAAACTAAGATTTGGACGAATGTTTTGAGTACTTCTAAATTTTGGTATGTTATATAAGAAACGGAGATTTCTTTCATGAGGTGTTTGTTCGAAAATTTAGCACTGTAATCCTTTTTGAGAGACTTTCTCAATACAACATATTTCATCCACTGTTCAAATCGGGAATAAAGATAAAACAGTTGAGCTATGTATTAGCTGAGATGAATGGTTGCAAGGTTGATGAAACAGAAGAATATTGGTAATAGAGACTAAAGTTATAAACTACAGGTATTTTCTCCACACTTTGCCTTAATCACTTAAGTATCAAGGAACGTTAGTTTCTTAGTGACTTGTGGTACAATGTCTCACATTGGTACACAACATGTTTAGAGATTCACCTAATTGTTATGATTTTATGATCTAAGAAGGATAGTCATACACAAGGTTTGGTTTTCTAGTTATATGACAACATATTCTACTTAATGTATCACTACTTTTAAGGTTATCTAATGAATTTACTTAATATGAGTGTTTTTCATGTGAATGATTTTTATCCTAAATTTGCATGATTGAGATGAGTGAAAACATCTTTATTCCTAGTTGTTTGGCACTTAGAGATCTAAAATGAAGTTTTTACTTATCAGGCATGATTTTTGATCATAGCATATCTTGATAAGGAGATGAAATTTTTCTTAACGAAGAGTGGGTTCTACTTTGGTTGTGTTTTCATAACTTTAAGATGTTTTGCTGAAGCTATTGTGTACGGGAACAGGAGCATATGCTTTTCCTATATGTTCGTAAATTAATTTTTTAAATTTAATTAGATAGCTTTGATTTATGCTCTTATTTCTTTTTATATTATCAAGCTTACTTAGATTCTAGAGAAAAATTAAATTATTTTAATCTCAATGTTTTCTAATGGATGGGATTTGAACATTATCACAAACAACATTATTTAGACCTATGTATTATTTTTGGAGAGATAAACCTTTATAATATGGTGAGATTATCCTAAAATTAATTTTCTTCCTAAATACTTTCAAGATTATGAATAATTAAGTTAGAACTTACTTAGGAACATTCATGGATGTGATAATCACAAGTGTCTTGGTTAAATTTTATCTTGGTTAGAGTCCTTGCAAGTTATTTGAACTTATCCATGTATGGGTATTACCTAAGTGTTGAGATATAGCACAAGAATATGAGACAACATTTGTCTTGAGGTAATATATCCGGTTTTAGCAAAGGCTTAAAAACCTTTTCCTAGTAATCATACTATCTTATACACATAGAATTTCTATTATCACATAGGTAGTAATATTTAATCATACCACAAAGAGATAGTTATGAAATCATGAATTATCTATTAATCATCATGAGTAGAGTTGTGAAAGTTCATACCTTTTTTATGATTAATATCAAGAGTGCTATTGATCGAGATGAGCACTTTTGTGATTTAAGAAGATAACTTTGTATTCATCAATGTATCTTGGGATAAAGTAAGATTAAAAAGACCAAATCCTTTTAAGCATACCTAAAGAAAACTTGAGTGTTTGGTCCCCAATATCTCATGGGTCCATTTTGGGTTAAACAACATATTACCATGGTTCACTAATATCTCCAAGACAGTCAAATGGTATTTGTTTACTAAGCTCATTTCCTATGTATGAAGATGATTCTACTGTTGTTTTAACTACATTCCTATCTTTGATCATTTTAGAATTAGTCTTTCTTGAATGTTGATTTTTCTGTTTTTCAACTGTACTCACGGATCCTTTGTTAATACTATGCGGATCCAAAGATTTGGATCCGTGGGATCCGTAGGTTACCAACTCAGTTGGTGTGATTTTATTTTCTTTTATCGTGTGACTCTCAAATTCACTTAAATGACCATCTTTCATGAAATCAGGCTTGAAGCTACCATGAGATGATTTAAGAATTCTCATAGTGTCATCTGCACAGTTTATGTGTTTATTGAATCTTTGAAACTTGAGATTTTGTTTTATGTTTTTGCTTAGTGTGAGTTTATGCAATTCTAATTTAAGTTTTATTTCTTGACATGATGCACAACATTTAGTTTCCATATTGTCTTCCAAACTTTTAACTTTTTCTTTCAACTTATGTATTTTATTTATCAAGTATTCCTCTTTGGTTTTCAAGATCTTATTTTAGTTTATGACGTTTATAATGAGCTTACTCAATCTATTGTGTTCTATATCTAATTTTTCATAGTTATTAAACATGTATGAAGAGTCAGAGGGTACCTTTTCTGTTTTGTTAGCCATAAGATCCACTTTGTTGTCATTTAGCATGTCTTTGTTACCTTCACTAGATCTGGCTATAGTGCTAGAGGCTATTATCTCCTTTTTGCCTTTAGGTATCTCCGAATCTTTTTCCATTGTTGCAAGATGAACATTGAGGTATCCTATGAGCTCGTCCAGTGTCATCCTTGAATGATCCGTAGAATCTTCAATATTAGTTGCTTTAGCTTTCCATTTTGGGTTAAGATCTTTTATACATTTCCTGTCAAAATACTTACTAGAAATGGATTCATCAAGAGCTTTAGGTGAAATATTGTGTCTAGCTAAAGTACTATCAAAAGTTTCATTTTCTAGATCTGAGTGTTTTGACATTTCAAAAATGTATTTTCCGGAAAGCTATTTGTTTTAAAGATTGGTGATCTTTGCAAAGATTTCCCTTCTTTAAAGTTTTCAAAATCGATTTGATCGTTTCAAGTTTTAAAATACAATTTATTTTAAAAATCTTGAGTAACGTAGCTCTAATGCCAATTGTGAAAAACTAGAAGGGGGGTTCAATAGTTTTCCCCGTTTTTCGAGTTTAATTTGTTTTGTTATTTGTTAGTTCAAAGGAAACAATCACAAATTAAGTTATCGCACAATATAAATGAAAGGTAAAGAGATGAAAGATCAAACCACATAACACAAGTGTTTATAGTGGTTCGGCTTGCAAGAGATCCTTATCCTTGCCCTACTCCACTTCCTCGAGTTACTTACTCGAGAGATATCTTTCACTAAGAAACAAACTCCCTTCTAGGTGGAGAAAACCTTTACACGTCGCTTACTTCCTTTTCCGGTACTAAGCTAAACACCGAGTTCTTTCACAAGGTAGAACCAACCTAACGTCGCCTATTTACTTTACCGACACTAAGCTAGATGTCGAGTTCTTTACAAGGGTACAACCACTCCCTACACTCTTTGTGCTTTTAGGACTAAAGCACTAACCACACTCACTGATCTAACTGATACAAATGATAAGAAACACTTAAAGTGTTTACACAGAACCTATACTACAACTTGCAAACAGTCTGCTTGTTTGAAGCTTGTTAATCTTGATCTTCTTTGCTACAAAAGAAACATCAATGATATAGATATAACTACTGTGGTTAGTAACTAAAGTGAATGTATATCTTTTTCTTTTCTAAGTGGATGATTAGTTCAAATGCCAAGTCTGCTATTTATAGGCAAACCTGGTAAACAATCCACGGATCCAGCGGATCCCTCAGAAGGGATCCGTCTTTGTATAGAATTGGATCCGTGTATTTGACAGCTAATGTATCTCATGAAATCTCTTCAAATCTTTCCATATCTTTGTGTTGTCAAATCAATATCTTCCAATGTCAACTATATAACTTGAGTATCTAATCAAGATATCACACAATCTTACCAAGATTGTATTTGTGATGTATACCATGATGTCACATTGTAATTTTCAATTTAAAGTTTCCATTTAAGGAAATACTTATGTATATGCATACAATATAATATTAGTGATCATGTTAAATGAAAGATGTGTTTTGAAAAAGACTTTAACTAGTGTTTATAATTTGCTTAAGGGATATACTTTGTGTTTGTCATGAACAAAACTTAAGCAAAGATCGTAAAATATAAATAACGTTTTTAGTACGATATTTGTATTAACAACATTTTTTATCTTTTAGAAAAACATTTTTGGTAATAAATAAAAAGGTTTAATTCATTATAAATTTATGAATTCAAATTTTTAACCAAAATCAGTAAAAATGTTCCAGAAAAACCTTCCCCACAAAAAGACAAAACTGGGCAACGTTTGGCTTGGGCGGCCTCCTTAATTTTGCTAGGCGCCCCCCTTAAAATTAAGGGGATCGCCCCCCTATTTAAGGGGGCCGGCCACGCTCCACTAGCTTCCAGCTGTCCAGTTTTTCTGCCTATAAATACCAGCCTTCCCCTGGATTTTTACTCACCTTTTGCACTAAAAAACTTTCTGGTTTAGATCTCATTTCATATTTTCAAAAACCCTTTGATCATATAATTATAAGCTTTTGTTTCAAGTGATCCAAATCTTCAACCTCTCAAGTGCAAGAGAAGAATACTTCTATCCTTCAAGACAAGAAGTATTACAACTTGGTGTATCTCTTCCATCCAAGTTGTTGGTGTATCATAATTGTAAATCATTCATTCATTTGTGTAAAGTGTTTGTATAAGGTGTAAACATAAGTGACTAGATATGTATAGTGTGTGAGTAGTGAAGAAGGTGTATAAGTAGTTGGGGTGTAAAGAAGTCATGTAGAAGTTGTAAGGCCGTGGTGTAGAAGTTGTAAAGCCGTGGTGTAGAAGTTGTGAAGCCGTGGTGTAGATGTCGTGAAGTCGTTGCTTAGAAGTTCTGAAGTCGTCATGTAGAAGTCGTGAAGCCATAGCTTAGAAGTTGTGAAGTCGTGGTGTAGAAGTCATGAAGCCGTAGCTTAGAAGTTGTGAAGTCGTCATGTAGAAGTCGTGAAGCCGTAGCTTAGAAGTTGTGAAGTCGTCATGTAGAAGTCGTGAAGCCATAGCTTAGAGGTTGTGAAGTAGTTGTGTAGAAGTCGTGAAGCCGTAGCTTAGAAGTTGTGAAGTCGTCATGTAGAAGTCATGAAGCCGTTGTGTTGAAGTCGTGAAGCCGTCGTGAAGAAGTCGTGAATAAGTCGTGAACTAGTTGTGATTGAAGTCGTGAGATTGGTTCTAGCTACTATTAGAACTCGGCATTTAGCTTTGTGTCGTTAAACCGGTGTAAGCCAAAGTTGTGTAAGGTTTTCTCCGATATAAGGGAGCTTGTTGAAGTAGTGAAGAAAACTCTCGAGCAAGGTGTGCTCGGGGAGTGGAGTAGGGCAAGGAAGGTGTCCTTGTAGCCGAACCACTATAAATCCCTCGTGTCTCGGTTTGATCTTTCCATCTCTTACTTATTTCTTTATATCGTCATTACTTTCATACATGTAGGCATATATAACTGTTGGTATTAATTAGAAGTTGATTTCACATAAAGATCAATTTAAAACTCCATTCATAAAAAGAAAACTTTTATAACAAATCTAAAAGGATATACATATAATTAATAATCTTGGTCAAGTATCATTTTTCATATAAACTCAAATCTAAGGTTTTAAAAGGAAACAAAGTTTTCATAATAAAATTAAAAAGACGTAAAACTATTCAACCCCCCCTTCTAGTTTTCCACAATTAATAATGGGGCGTACATAATTAATGAGATGGATTAGGGTTTGGTTTGTGTCATTTTATGTGGTCTTGTGTCTCGTTAATTCGTGTGTGTGTGTGTGTATGATATGCATGTCAATCTTAGTGGCTGTAAACATGTGTAATCTTGGCTAATATAACCTATGAAACATGTTTTGTAATCGAATCTAAAAGGGTTTAGACATAGGTGATTGTTTGATCCCGATATAGGTATACTTGTTTCGTTAAATTGGTGTCGTGTGTGTGAGATTGTGTGGATGATTTGTGTGGGTCGTATTATGTCCTTAAAAACATGTTATAATCTGAATTAATGGTTAAGATGTCATAGTGTTGGTTTGGTTAAACGTTTGGTCATTTTGGGAAGGGTTTGGTCTCGTTAAACATATAGTTGCAAGCTGCACAGAATTTGGGTTGGATTGATGAGTGTATAAATTAATGATACCAATATGTTTTTGCATAATTTTTTAGTCTAAAACTGAGTTCATGAAGTATACTTGCTGTATATCAAATTTGGTAGTCGTTAGAGGTGGGGAGAGTAGTCTTTTGAATTTTGGAAGATTAAGTGTCAATCCTGAGTTTAGGAGTCTGAAAATTTAGCTGGTGTTTTTGAATTTTAATTTCCAAACCATGAGGGGTTAATAGCTATTATTAGACAAGGGTAATATTTATGATATGTGTGGCTTCCTATAATTTTGGTGGATTTTTATGAAGTGTCGAAATAGGTTAGTCAAGGGTAAACTTTCTGGGTGTTTGTGCAGTTATTTTTCTGGGTAGGTCTGGAAAGATGAATTTTAAAGGGGTAATTACACTTATTAATAAAATCTGCAAAAATTTGAGTAATTACTTAACTCATGTGGTAACCTCAGAAAAAATTGGGAGAGTATCTGAAGTTCATTTGATATGTCTTAAAATTCATAATAAACTGAGTCGGATTTGCATTCTAAACCTAAAATAAGTTATCAGTATAACTATAAGTATAAACCATGAAAACCATTTGTAACTTATGAAATAAACATATAAGTATTAAGTGATCCCTATTTCGTGTAGATCATTTAAAGAGGCGCGATGTTGTTTCCTTGTGTTCATTCATTCGTTTGCTTTCCTTTCATACGTGTTAAGGTACATATATTCCACCCTTTTTCAGTAAGGGTATCTCATGACTTTTGATTCCTTGATATTTGCTATTCTGAGTTATGATTCATTTGATATTCGATTGGTTATTCTGTCTGATATGGTTTGATTCATCCGTTCTCTCTTGTGACTTCAATATCCGTATTAGAATCCTTTGATACTTTGTAACCCATTTAATATTATAACTTCGTGTGAAAACCTTTCTTAAATATATCATGATAATGTTTTGAGAAAAACTTATTTAAAATGATTGCTATGAAACCGAGGCGATACCACTTTTATATGAAGGTTTAATGACTTTTATGAAAATTGCTTTTAAAAGAATACGCTTATGAAAATAGTGTTTAAATGATTTTCACAATTACTTAACCTATTTGTACTCTATCTATTCCTTAAGGATTTCTCATGACTCATTGATTTCCTGATATTTGTTATTTGATATGCTTGATCCATATTTGTTCAGTATTCGTTTTGTTAATACAAATATCGTCTAAAAAACGTTATTTATATTTTACGATCTTTGCTATATTTTGTTAATGACAATTATAAACTTTATCTTTAGCAAAGCATAAATATAAGTTAAGTCTTTTACATATATAGTTACAAGCTTTTAAAACTCATAACATACTACATACATGATCACTAGTTCATACATGGTACATACATTTACATTTACATATTACATTTTATTTCCTAAAATATAATATGTACAATTACATCATTGCATACATCATATGGATATCTTTAGGATATCTTGAAGATCTTGAGAATATCATGGTTAGATCTTCACACAAAGTATTAGATTTGGTAATATCTTGGATAGATTTGGGAAAGATCTTGAAGATTTGCTGTCAAGCTCTGGTAGAACCAAAAGCCATAACGGACGGATCCCTCATTTTGGATCCGTCCCATCCGTGAGTTGTTCTTGCAGTTTGCCTATAAATAGCAAGCAACTCACTCATGTTTACTTATCACTTTTAGCATAAACAACATTCATTCATTCTTTCATTCAATATTAACCCATTCATATTGCATATTACATTCTTAGTGATCTTTCTTTTGTAGCAAAGAGATCAAAGCATCACAAGCTTCAACTAAGCGTTGCAAGACTTGTTAGAATAGTCATAGTGTGAATTAGTTGTTTTTCACACATCATTGTTGTACCAATCTAGGATAAATCATGCCTCCTGCAACCTTCTACGATCACAAAGATACCCTTAAGTATCTCCCAAAACACCATAAGACAAAAGGACTTTCTACCGACCAAGTGAAAATATTTAAAGCTTTAGAAAAGAGATATGTCCACAAAGGTAGAACCATAGACCCGTCCTTTCTAGAAGGGACCAACATTCGCCAACAACTAGCCGCCATTCAATTTGATTGCCTCTTGGACATTGACGAACCTATATGTCCTAGATTCATACTAGAGTTCTATGCTAGTGTTGTTCTTAGCTCAAATGATTATGGTCTCATATCCATTCATTTCAAAGTCAATCAATCCCAATTCAACATTCCCTTAGACCAATTTGCTGAAGTCCTAGGAATTCCGGGTCAAGGTACTTGCCTTTACACCAACAAATGGTCGTTGTCAACCCTCGATTCTATCGTCGATCGTATGCCTCCATACGACACTCCCTTTGACACAAAAAGAGACTATCCGTGATCATCTCTTCCTCCCTATGACCACCCACACTAGGACCACCCGACAAGGTCATCAGGTAGATCGAGACCCGTTTGGCATGGAGCTAAACGAGCTTAGGCCACAATTTAAGAAATGGGAAGAAATTCTTAGGGCCAACGTCTTGTGCACCATAGGGAATAGAGACCACATCAATGCTAGCCTTTGCTACATGCTTTATTGCGTGTCAACTCATCAACCTTTCAATCTTGCATACTATGTGGCCAAAAAGATGGCCGACATACCCGTGTTAGGAACAACCGCTATGCCATACGGGATGCTTCTCACCCGTCTTCTTAGAGCATTTGCACCTATCCCTCCTAATGCTAGAGGTTTCTTGCCTGACTACTCCCTCATTCCTCACACATTTGTACCCTTAAGTGACAAGAGAGTAGCCACATTGAAAGAAAAACGTCCTCATCCACCAACCTCCTCATCATCATCCATGAGCGAGGATGACGGACTTCCAAACTCTAGGATTTCACCTTCGGAGTATATGAGCCAACTTCCACCAATTGCACAACAAAGTGAGGAGTTCAAACAAACAAGAGGGATGTTCAAGAACATCGGGCGTTGGATAATGAAGATCAACAAGAAACTCGACAAGCAGTGAGAGGTTAATGAGTGTTTGGTGCAATAGGTTTTAAACAATGATGTGATGAATTGTTATGATTGTAGGATATTTTCTTATCATTGAACAACTGTGAAAACTAACTTGATCATGCAGGGCGATAACATTTACATGTTATCAATTTTCAATGCTTAAGCCACTGTTTGGCTTAACTTTTATTAATAGTAAGTTAATTAGCCTTGATTTGATCTATATGATTACATGTGTTATTACCTGTGTTTTTGTTTTTAATCAATCACAACTAATTAATTACACATGTTTTAAGAAAATTTTCGGGATTTGAACGGGTTTAGGGCCTTTAAAAATGCCCACTGTCTCGAATTTTTGATTGGCGGATATGGCGGAACCAAAAAGAGGGTTCCGTCTATCCAATTTTTTGGTGCCGCCAAAATACACCCAACGGATCAGGCGGAACCAAAAACAGGGATCCGCCTGTATAGTCGTTTGGTTCCGCCGTCCAACAACTATTTTTTTTAAATTCTTCATTTAATCCCGCACTTTAGATCATTGATTCTAGTTCTTAGGATTCCTTTACTGATATTTCATGACATTAGGTTCATCTTAGCAACCTTAGACAAATAGGAATACAATTTCCCACCAAATTTTGAAATTTCAAAATTTCACTCAAGTTACCTTTCTCAAACAAGCAAGGATCCCTCAAAATGGTTCCTTGCAATCCGTGGATCAATCACATCATTAGATTTCCCACTCACCCTTTGCATTTACTGCATATCTTATTCATCTTACTCAACTCCATCTCAATGGATTGACTTTGATGATATGACTAGCTTCTTTCTTCTTCCAAATCATTAGGAACCAACATATTTCTATGGATCAACATCACATTCAAACACACTCTTCCATAAACCTTGGAGTCTATAAATTAGGAGCTTTTGTTTGATCATTTCTCACATCTTCACTACCATTTCTAAGCAATATTTCTGCATTTCTAAGCAACCTTCTCCCTCACAATGAGTATAAGTTCAGGTGTTACTTCAAGTATCGTAGTCATGATAATAGAAAACGACTCGAAAAGAGACGTTTTAAATAAAATTGTTATCATTCATTTATTTTAATCAAAGTTACATATAGAGGTCCCAGCGGGAGGTTTCGAAATACGTTATAAAAGATACATTATTCGTTGAATGATAACAAAGTGGACACTCTTGTTATAAAAAGAAAGTCCACAGTCACTCCGTGCCAAGTTCAGTCTTTTAATTACCTGAGATAAAACATGCTAAAAAGTCAACACAAAGGTTGAGTGAATCCATAGCGTTTAAAGTTATAATCAGTTTGAACACAAGCTAAATAAAGAGAAATCAGTTATATCACAGTTCGGTATATTGCACTAAACCTCATGACACGCAATGCGTTGACAGTTTCCAGTCTCACTAACATAATAAAAATGAAAGTGGTTTGCCCCCAAGTGAGAGTTTGCCAAAAACTCCTCATAGATTTCAAATATAATGCATTTGTCTAACCGGCTACCACAAAGATATCCATCCGACTAGTACAAATGGGTCGTCAGGCCAATAGATCTATTCACTATATTCGCGCTCACCCAGCAGGTGACTAATGGTGCATGATATGAGGGACTTTTTAAAATAAATATAAATAGGCAACAATTAACTTAGTGCAATAACAATCAGGAAAATACTTGTGTTCGGTTTAGAAGCATGTATCTCCCCACAAGTTTGGAAAATGTAATAAAAATAGTGGGACTATGAACTCACCTTGACAGTCTGGATGGAAAACAAAGTTAAATAGAGTTGATAAACGTCTCCGGCACGCAACCTGGTTCGTTATGTCAAGTTTCAGTAATCGTTTCCGAATATATATAAGTTTTAATGTTCGCTTCGTAACGGTTTGGTAGTTGATTAAATGTTATATTGAGACAACATGAAGTCTCTTCAAAAGTTATAAGATTTATCTTATTTATTATTTTTATGTTTTCGTTCCGTTTGTTCTTTAAATATATATCTCGTTCGTTAGTTATCGAAATAAATGTATTTCGTTTATTAATTTTTATTATAAATCGAATCGGAAAATATATATGTATATTAGTAATAATAATTATAAAATGTTACGCTTTTTACACCTATAGTTTCGTATATTGACAGGTTATACCCCTGAACTTTCAAAAAATGACAATTTTTACCCTTCAACTTTTATAAAATTACAATTTTTACCCCTCAACTTTGGTCAAATGACAGTTTCTACCCTATAGTTTCAAAAATAACACTTTTTACCCCTGAGCTGTATGTCGACAACAATCTAAGTCCAAGTTATAAAACTAATTAGTGCTTTGGCAGAAAATACCCTTGAGACTCCTAGGTCGTTACACCCGACGTCCTTATTTCAATAAAATACGTTATAAGTTACGGGAAAAGGCGAGACTTTTTACGACTCCTTTGTACACTTTATTTTCAACTTATGAACAAGTTATTTACAGATTATAGGCTTGTGATTCGAGCTTATAAGCTCGAACCAATTTATTTATATACGTTCGTCTGGGCAGAATTGGGACGCGAATAACTTTGTGAAAACTTAACATTTTTACGACGTTCCTTTTCCTACAATTAGTTAGCTAGGTGGTCTGTATTGTGGAAAAAATTACGAATTTTTAAAGGCCATTTAGTGGTCGAAAAATAAGTCCAAAGTTGGGTCGTGGGACTGCTACTTCGACAGAAAAACTGAAGTGGAAAAGACTTTGGTTTTTGATTTTCTAAGTGTTTCTAACTTGTTTTTAATGCATGTTTATATGATCATGAACATGTTAAATCTATCCTTAATGTGTTTTAAGTTTCCTTGATTTGTTTTTCTAGAAATTTATTAAGGGGCGTTTGGTTGTGTTTGAACAAAAGAAAAGAAAAGGAAACGTAGGTTTTGATCTAAAGTACCTATTGGAACTTGATTAGTGAACTATTTAAGAGTTTTTAAATTTTACACAAGGTAAGAAAAGGACTAGATATACTCACTTGCTAGTTTAGTCGATTATGGGAACTTTGTGACAAAATAGTTTGGAAATAAATCACCAAAGGCTCTCCTCCTTCCAAGCCTTCGCAAGACATGTTCTTAGCTTCTATGTGGACTGTTTCGATTGGCAGGTTAAGTGAGGGTGGCTGTTTTGGGTATGGGTCGAGTTGTGTGGAAAAGAAAATGAATTATGGGTCGATTTATATAGGAAGGGTAGGGTTAGGGTTTCTTGGGATTTCTAGTCACCTTGTGGTGTTTAAGAGGAACAAGGTGATGTAGTTCAAGTCATTGGAAGCCAAGTGGATGGAGGGGGAGGGATTTCGTTTAGGGTTTGTAAGGATGGTGATGTGTTTGCTTTAAAAACCAAAGAAACTAACAACCTAGGGAGACAAGGTGATGTGGAGAATTTTGGACTTAGGAGGGGGCATATGGTGTAGGTTTTATTGAGAAACTAATTTGGTTAGGATTCAACTAGGGTTCGAACTAGAAAAAGGAAGTATGGATCGAATAGCTTCTTAAAGGTGTACATTGGGTTTAGTGAGTAGTACTTAGGGTTTATGAGATGTAATAAGTTAGTTTAGTTTGAGTGTTTGGTTGGTTAGGAAAATATTTAGGGTTTTCTATTTTATATATATATCGAATTGTATGTAAATGAGAAAGAATTCATGTTGTGCTTATAAGAGTTGTACTATGAGCTTAATAGGGTTGTACTAAAGGTTTAGAAATAGGAAAAATATATTTTTAATGTTTGGTTAAATTATATTAATTATATATAAATTTTTATTAGGTTAAAAAGTATATAAATGAGATTTTTGGATTTTGTGCATTAGACACTTGTACACTAGGTTTAGAGACTTGTACTTATAATTAGTGAGTTTAGGAAAATTTATTTTTAAGGCTTGTGTATGAAAGATTTGTAAATTGTGCTTTAGAATAAATATATTTCGGGTTTTAATAGGATTTTTTATTAATATATTGTTTTTATGCATAAATGACTTGTACATTATCTTGGAAGACTTGTACACTTATATTTTGTAAAAATCATATATATATTAATTAGGATTTTGTGAATTTAGTACATAAAATCATAGTTTTATGAAATTAGGGTTTTATCGGGAGTTAAAACGGAATTAGGGTTTCTTGGGCTTTAGATGCTTGTACCTTAGTTGAATGAGTTGTACTTTAGTATTTTTAGGGTTTTGTTACTTACACCTGTTGTTATAATAGTTTAGGGTTTTATAGAAACTTTATTTGATAAGGAACGTTTAGTTTATACGTACGTTAACGAATTAACGTAAAGTGGCAAATGAGATATCTTAAAGTTTTATAGTTGTCATGTGAAAATGTTTATATGCATAAACATTAAACAAGTTAAGGTTGGGTTGCATGCGAGCACGTTTATCGAGGATGTGAGCTACGTCACATGAGATAGTAGTTATTATCAGATAATAATAAATAAATAAAATTATACGTAGAAAAGGATAAGTATAGTTTATTATTAGGTGAAATTTTACCAGTGGTTACACCTTTGAACATCTCATCCCTAATAAGAGATAAAAACTTTCTTACCTTGTCAACACCAACACCATCACATATCCTTATCACAACTTCACCACCCACTAAAACTCCAATGGCTACCACACCACCACCCGCACCATCTCAAGTGACAAGATCACCATCACCACCTCATTCACCCAAACTCCAACCCATTGAGTTGTTTGCAACTCCACCAACCTCACCATATCCTTATCTAGAAACCTTGGAAGATCTTCCACCAATCCACCACCAATGCTTTTTGAGGTAGAACCTTCACAAGGAGAACCACTTCTCTTCCATCCCATCTATAGGGACATTCATGGTCCTCTTTACCGTGAACAAGCTCCACAACAACAACCTTAACCACAACCTCAACCTTTCTCACCAAATTCCACCCTCCAAGCCATTGATGAGTCAATGTGGATCAACAATCCACAAACTCAAGGCGAAATTAATGAGGAACTTGACCGCCTCTACACCTTCTCAAACATGGTGGATTCCCACCTAAATGAAGCAATGGATTTACAATCCACTTTGCTAGCACCCATCATGTCTCCCACCCATGTTCCACCACCTCCACCAACAAACCATGAACCAATTCCACCACCTCCACCACCAACAAACGAACCAAACCTTCCACCCAACTTCCCTCGCCATGGTTGTTCCATGTGTGAGAGAACCGCCCATCTCACTCAAAGAACCAACATTTTGGTTCATGAGTTGCAAAATGAGATGAGGTTCATTTTGAACCACATTCTTGAGCGCTTCAACGCTCTCTCGCACCCACCTCAATAGATGCTCACTAGGAGCTTTTCTTAGGATTTTTTTCTTTTATAGGACTTTATTCTAGGATTATTTTTAATTTTCTATTTTTCCTTTGTAAGCATCTTAATTTGTGACCTTTGTCACAAATAATTTTCAATGAAAGGTGTTTGTTGTTATTCATATGTTGATTGTGATCACTATTTGTGCATTATATGGTTGGTTGACTTAGTTTGAACTATTGTGCTTGGTTTGACCCATTAGACTTGGGTTGACCTTTTATACTTGGTTGAATGGATTGAACTATTAATCTTGGTTAAACCTTTGTAGATATCATTGCTCATGCATCATATTACTTGGTTAAGTTTAACTACAACTAACCTTTGTTTTGTAGCATTTCTCATCCTTGCATCATATACGTTGGTACCCTAGCAACGGGGAGTATTGATCAAGGGGGAGCTAATCATGCACTAACCTTTGTTTTTGTAGATTTCTCATTTCATGCATCATATACTTAGCACTCCAACTAGGGGGAGTATTGTCCAAGGGGGAGCTATTAAGCACTCAAAATCTATGAATCATCATACTTGGTACTCCAAATTAGGGGGAGTAATAACCAAGGGCCATTCACTACATTCCGCTATGCATTTCCTCTTTTTGTTTCGACAAAAAGGGGGAGATTATATTAAACTCATACATTACATGTTTTATGCCTAAATTGATTTCAAAACTTGCATAAAACTAGTTTAATCTATATTTTTAAAAGACTTGCACTTTATTTATTTCATTACTTAAAAATAAACTTTATGTTTTGTCATCAACAAAAAGGGGGAGATTGTTAATACAAATATCGTCTAAAAAATGTTATTTATATTTTATGATCTTTGCTATATTTTGTTAATGACAATTATAAATTTTATCTTTAGCAAAGCATAAATATAAGTTAAGTCTTTTACATATATAGTTACAAGCTTTTAAAACTCATAACATGCTACATACATGATCACTAGTTCATACATGGTACATACATGTTACATACATTTACATTTACATATTACATTTTATTTCCTAAAATAGAATATGTACAATGACATCATTGCATACATCATATGGATATCTTTAGGATATCTTGAAGATCTTGAGAATATCACGGTTAGATCTTCACACAAAGAATTGGATTTGGTAATATTTTGGATAGATTTGGGAAAGATCTTGAAGATTTGTTGTCAGGCTCTGGCGGAACCAAAAGCCATAACGGACGGATCCCTCATTTTGGATCCGTCCCATTCGTGAGTTGTTCTTGCAGTTTGCCTATAAATAGCAAGCCACTCACTCATGTTTACTTATCACTTTTAGCATAAACAACGTTCATTCATTCTTTCATTCATTACTAACCCATTCATATTGCATATTACATTCTTAGTGATCTTTCTTTTGTAGCAAAGAGATCAAAGCATCACAAGCTTCAACTAAGCGTTGCAAGACTTGTTAGAATAGTCATAGTGTGAATTAGTTGTTTTTCACACATCATTGTTGTACCAATCATTCATATACCTCAGTAGAGTCCGGTTAGTATTTTAGTCCTCAAAATACAAAGAGTGTCGGGAGTAGTTGTGCCCTTGTAAAAGAACTCGGTATCTAACTTTGTACCGAAAAAAGTGTAAGCGACGTGTATAAAGGTTTTCTTCGCCGAGAAGGGAGCTTGTTTCTTAGTGAAGAAAAACTCTCGAGTTAGAGGCTCGAGGAGTGGAGTAGGGCAAGGAAGAGAGTCCTTGTAGACCGAACCACTATAAACATCCGTGTTGTGGTTTGATTGTTTCTTTCTCTACTTACTTATTATATATTGTTTATTGTGTGCATAACTTGAAATCACGTTAAGTATTCAAAGCAAAAGAATTTTTAAAATGGTAAAACTATTCAACCCCCTTCTAGTTTTCCACACATTTGATTATTCGTTTCACGCTATATTCTATTCATATAGCTATTATCTGAGTTGGATAATTTATAATTATCCCTTATCATTATATTGCATGTACTATGCCTATTATGTTGCCCATATTTGTAGCCAGTCATGGGGAGTCCATGGCCGTGCCATTGATGCACCAATGGTATTGACACTATCTGTGAAGGTGGGTTTTAGTCCACAGCGTTCCCACTTATGCTATATAGCAACCATGGCCGCCATACTTATTATTATTATATTAACGTATGTATGCACAGTCTCGAACTTGTATATGTATATCTGTTTTGCAGGGAGCGTATGGATGCATCCTAGGTACTTTGTTCAGTTCAGTTATTTAGTGAATGGATTGTGTGTGTGCCATACACCCCATTTCACATTCTGGTACATTGTGAGCTAGCTACTCCATGTACACTTTGCTATGACTTTGCTATGATTATGTTTATCTGTTTTGGGTCTATTCATGTATCATGTCTAGACATATCTGTTTAGGACTCGTGGGCATTCATTTATTTTCTCATGACTTATGGTATATTGTTCAGCAGGTTTCCTTAGTTTCGTTTCGTTCATTCGTTTGCTTATTACCTTTCATTATATATATCTGTTCACTGGGCTTTTTAAGCTCAGCCGCATTTTCTTTTCCTGCGGCAGGTTTTAAGAGGGAAGCTGGGTTTTGAGTGAAGAGTGCTTAGGAGCTCTTAGTGGACTGCACTGTTGATAGCTCCCCATGGATTAGAGTTGGACTTAGAGTTTTAATTTTGACTTAGTTTGTATCTTAGTTTTGGAAGTTGTTATGTTCAGATTGATTACATTATTATTATCCCTTAGAATACTTTTGTATCCATTGTATTATTAAAGTCTTCCGCTTGTGTATGTTCTGTTTGATGCCATAAATGTGACATTTGACCCGTTCTCGGATGGGGGTGTTACAATAGGTTCATCAAAGTCAAGATGATACTGCTACACCATTGAAGGATCTAGCCCGTGGACTAGTACGGAAATATCGATCACGTAATGAATATTTTGTCAATGGTTACAAGTTTCATACACATTCATATGGTAATGGTCGTGTCACACAAAATAGCAATGTATGCGTGAAAGGATCAGTTTTTAACGATGGTGTGTGTGACTACTATGGAATGTTGGATGAAGTGTTAGAGGTCGAGTATCATAGCGAATCAGCTCGTAGCGTTGTTGTGTTGTTCAAGTGTCATTGGTTTAATCTGGTTCAAGGGGTAAAGGTTAATCAGAAACATGGTTTGGTTGAAATCAAATACATGTCTAAGTTACGCATTAATGATCCATATGTTCTAGCATCACAATCAGTTCAAGTGTATTATGCATCATATCCTTCAATGACAAGGGATTTGAAAGATTGGTGGGCTGTTGTCAAAACAAAGCCAAGGGACATATTTGAATTACCATATAATGTTGGTGACGTTTTTGATAACGAAAATTTGGACGAGGATCATTTCTTTCAAGAAAATGATAGAGTAATGTGTACACCAAGCACAAGTACGGATGAGGAAATTGAACTTGTTTGTCTTGTCATTGAAGGGGAAGTAGAAGAAGTTGATAATACAATATATGAAGAAGACATTGACGAGGAAGGAGAGTTTGAAGATTTAGATTATGATTCAGATGAGGATATGGAAAATGAACAAAGTCTATCTAAGCATTCTTCGGATGATGATTATAGTATGCCTTTATAGTTTTTCACCTAGGTTAAAAATAATACTGTTGTTATTAGATAGTTTTTAAATAATGAAAAATATTAAAGTATGTCTTATGTTTTCGTAAGTTCTTTTAATTTTTTTTATTCTATTCTTTATTCAGGTAATTGATTGTTGTCCAGACCCGACTTGACATCGACTGAGACTTGATCCATTTCTATATTAACGCATCGGTATGTTTTCTTTTTAAATTTAGTTTTTATGGGTTAAAATTGCTTGTATAGGGCTGAAAGTGATCGTGTTTGTTGAAACGAGCTGTATTAGTTTTATTGAATTTAAATTCATTACAATGGGTATGAATGGGTCATATTGGGTTAGTTTATGGTGAAATGGGTCATTTAGAGTTTAAATGGATTGCAACGGGTTGAAATTAGTTTTATTTAATTTAAATTAATCATCTTGCGTATGAATGGGTCGCATTGGTTGTAATATACTCAAATAGGGCGTTTAAATTCGAAAAAGGTCATGTTATGTATGAATGCATCATATCATACAATGATGGTTTGGTATATGCTTAAACGGTTTGTATGTATCTCCAATATATCTCCGATGGAAGAAAGAAGTTGAGAAGCTGCAACAAGAGTACAATTGACATGAAACAACCCCAAATTACAAAACTATCTTTTTTTATATGTTGTATAAGATATCATCCATTTTGACATATTTTCTGTTGAATTTGTTATTCGAATATTGTATTGGGACTTGTATTTGCAGATTTTACAATATGATTTGAATCTTTTGCGTTTTCTTGTTTTATAGGATTCTACGATACATAAATAATTATGGTGGTAATTAACTGCCAAAATAGCCACATATTTGTGACTGGATAGTGACGGAACACTAAATTATATTTTGTCGAGATAGTGACGATTATTTGTTGGTAAAATCCGTCGGCATTTTCTGACGGGTATCCGTTAGTAATACCCGTCGGAAATCCATCACTAAAATTTGTCGTTAATCCGACGGTAACCTATCGGTAATTAACAACGGATTAATAATGGAAAATTTCGTTGGTGATTTTTGAAATCCGTCGGTAAAGTCCGTCACCAAAATTACCTACGACGATATTTCCGATAGAAATTTTCTGTGAGTAAACTATCAGTAACGACGGATTAATGACGGATTCGACCGTCGGTGTTTCCCTGTTTTCTAGTAGTGCTTACTCTTCCACGAAATAAGTGAATCTTCAAGAAAAACACAAAACCCTGTTGTAGACTTGCGAGTAACATAATCACCCGGCTCAATCAGAATCACATTAATCACGCAAGTCTAAAGAAAATGTGGACACAAGTCTAAATAAAATGTGGAAGGAAACAAAAGTGTCTGAAACTAAGTACCTCGAAGATACCAAAATATCTGGACGACTAAAAATGTGGATAGCATAAGAAATGTCTGGACGACTCATTATAAGATAAACTAAACTCCCAACAATATTGCGATATAAACTAGGATCATGTAAAAGATCACCATCTATAGGAGTATATCTTGCTTTAGCATCAAGAGGAATGTCGGCAATCTTATTAATTGTCATTCTGGCACGATCAAACAAATCAACAATATACTTGGACTGAGATAGAAGATAACCTGTTGCTGATGAAACAACCTCAATACCAAGAAAATAATTTAGTAAACCCAAATCTTTCATAGCAAACCGATGAGACAACTCTTCCTTCAATAATTCAATTCAATCACAATCATATCCATGAATAATCATATCATCAACATACAAGGACAACAAAATACGCCCAACACTTGAACGTTTAATAAATAATGGGAAATCATGATGGCTAGACACAAATCCAGAAAAACTAACTCTGGTAAACTTTTCATACCAAGCACGTGGTGCCTGTTTGAAACCATGAAGAGCTTTCTGGAGCTTACAAACTTCACCTGACTGACGAGGAACGCTAGGAGGTGGTTTCATATAAACATATTCATTTAGGTCATTGTTCAAGAAGTCATTCTTGACATCTATTAAAGATACTTTTTCCATTGACAACTAGAAGCCACTGCAATCAAAGTTTAGACAATTGTCATTTTTGCAACAAGACCAAATGTCTCTTCATAATCCACGCCATACTCTTGGGAGTAAACTTTAGCAATAAGTGGAGCCTTATATCTTTCAATAGACCCATTAGACATGGTTTTAATCTTGCAGACTCAACGAGAGCAATGGCATGCTTGCCTGTCGGCAAAGGTACCAAGTCCTAACTGTGAGTCTTGTGCAACACAATAAGTTCCTCAGCTATATCACCCTACCAAAGTGGATCACAAATAACTTTCGAACAGGGCACATGCTCATGAAGTTTGTTTACAGATGCAACAAACTAGAATAACAAGAATAAACCAAATCATTTTTTTAGTGGACTTACGAATACGTGTGGGTCAAGCATTTGGAGAAGGAACCGTTGCAACTTCAGGCGATGATTGGGTAGCCGTCGGGGTGGAGGGGTTGATTAACGGTCGATGTAGCCTCAGGAATTGTGACTGGTAGTGTTTCAGTAGTGGTGGTGGTATTGGTAGTGATTGGTTCTGGGGTTGTTTTAGAGATAGGTTCTGATATTTTGGTGAACAACAGGTGTAGGTTCTTCAAAGGGGTCAATTTTTATGAGCTAATATTGTGTCAAATTATGTAAACTAGACGGAATAGAATAGTACAAAATGTGCTCTAAAAACTAAACATAGCGAGATGTATACAACTTTTGACTGACTGGATCATAACAACGATAACCCTTTTGACTAACACTATATCCCAAAAACACACATAAAAGTGGACTTCGAAGATAATATTGTACGCTCAGCATGTGGTTATAGGTGATGATAGATATAAATAACATATTATAAATAAATAATTGTAGCGGAAGATCACCTAGAGATGGATCCATATAGCCATATGATCAATCAATAATAAATATAACGATTATATACCTTTGTAGCGTGATTCGGGAGTCTCTAACAATCAACAACCCATGAATGGAATAAGAAACCCAAATGATCAATGAGGTTGATCACTTCTATGATTGAAACACACTATACGTTACCGATTACCACCCGATGCTAGTCTTGACCTCGTAACCCTTATTCTTGCAACAACCTACAATAGATTAAGCAAAGAAAGGGATCAAAAAAACAAACCCTAGGAGGGGGTGTGTTTGTGCCATGAGTTTTAGAGCAGAGAGAGGGGGGAGAGATTTTTGGTAAGTTGATATATGATCCGTAATTCTCTAATGACCAAATCAAGAGTAGTTATCAACATATAAGTTACACTTAGCACTACAAGAAAAATGGCTTTTTAGGACCCCCATAAGCGTCATAAAATGGTACTTTTTAGGACCTTTCATTTAATAGGACCAAGGATGAAAGCGTTTCATCTCGAGCGGTTGTAATAGGTCCAAAGCGTCCTAACCCTTATGAAACCAATTTTATGGTCGTAATATATGTCTATGAACAACACAAATAGCGTCCTAATAAAACCATATTAGGACACTTTTACATTGTTTTAACATGTGATTACCTACTTTTAATCTTTTGAAACACATAAAAACGTCCTAAAAGTATTGTTAGGACGCTTACGATGTAACATCATAGCTATTTTAGCAACCAAGAAAAGGGTCCTAATAACTCAATTAACATTATGATACCAATTTTATGGTCGCATTTTACGTCTATAAACAACACAAATAACGTCCTAATAAAAACATATTAGGACACTTTTCCAATGTTCTAACATGTGGTAACCTACTTTTAATCTTTTGATACACATACAAGCGTCCTTTAATGTTAATTCTTAGGACGGTTATCATATACCATTATAGTTACTTTAACACCAAGAAAAGGGTCCTAATATCCCAAATACGATTATGAAACCAAATTTATGGTCACATAATATGTATATGAACAAGCAAATAACGACCTAATAACAACATATTAGGACACTTTTACAATGTTGTAAAACGTTGTTACCTAATTTTAATCTTTTGATACACATACAAGCGTACTTAAAAGATAATTGTTAGGACGCTTATCATATAACATTATAGCTAATTTAGGACCAAGAAAAGAGTTCTAACATCTCAAAGAAGATTATGAAACCAATTTTTTGGTCGTATAAAATGTCTATTAACAACCTAAATAACGTCCTAATAACAACATATTAGGACACTTTTTCAATGTTAAGTTAATTGTTAGGACGGTTAATAAGTTTAATAGGACAATTTAAAAGTCCTGACAAGTCATATGATAGTACGCTATTTTCACCATGCACACTATATTATTACGATATGAATAAAACATCAACTAAATATTAAATGAATAAAAGGAAATTGTATTTCAAATTACCAATTGTCATAACAAAAGCACTAAACATAAATAAGGTAGACAGAATCTAACATAAAGTCTGTTAACATTAAACAATACATTAACGCAACAAGAAGCTTAGTCCGTGGTCATCATGCATCATCTCTCTCAATCCTCACGGGCCACCTACAAATGAACACCCATGTATAAGCATTATGGTCCATGTTAGTAAAATTATTGGTATCACAAGATTAACAAAGACATACCGAGATAAAGGGACAAGGCCATGCTATGGTTGCACCAACACAGTCTTCAATTGTGGTAAATAACCCATAGGGTCTGTAACACCCCAATCCAGCAAGGGTAGAAGTGTCACGAAAATGGTGACATATCAAAGGCAAGCATGACATACGACTTACATAATACAATTGGTTTACATTATTACAAAGGAAATATACCAAATCTACATAGTCATACATAAATGAATACTAAAACTAGGATATCGTCTTCAAAAGCTAATCTCTCATCCCAAAGCAAACCCAAGCTCCTGGCTTCCTACTAAAACCTGCCGCAGGAAAAGAAATGCGGCTGAGCTTAAAAAGCCCAGTGAACAGATATATAGTGAACGGAAACAAAAGCAAATGAAAATGAACAGACATATCATAATAAATGAGATATAGGAAACGGAAATAAAGAGTAAGGTTTAGGACAGTCATCCACCACGAGCCCATATCATAACATATCACATATCATATCATATCATATCTTCATAGTCATATAGAGGGGAGACCTCTCAGATAATCAGATAATATGAGGGGTGTCCTCATTCTTCAAATGGAGTAGCTAGCTCCCATATTTTGTGAAAGGAGTGGATTGCACCCAGCCCCAGTCACCATATCATATCATATCAAAACATATCATATAAGAACATATCTAGGATGCATCCATTCGCCCCCCAAACAAATCATATTGGCCATAACAAATCATAAAGCGCGCATATCATATCATAATGGGGACGGTGTAACCAAATCACTAGAGCTACACACTAGTCATGCCATTGGTGCATCAATGACACGGCCATGTTACCTTCATGGCTAGGGAACATATTTTGGCTCGTAGTATCAAACTGGGGTCAAAGGTCAGAGGTTCATATCAAAGCAAAGGTTCATATAGTCATAATCATAGTCCAAATCTCAAGGTTCATATCAAAGGTTCATATGTCAAAGGTTCATATCTGAGGTTCAAATATCAAAGGTTCATATCAAAGTGTAGGGAACATAGCAATGGTTTAGGAATCCTTAATACGAATCAAAATGAGAGACCGAAGGCTCCTTAGTAAAGAGCAGAATATCTGTACCTTAACGAATACGCAAGCAAAGAAATGAAAAGCAAATCAAGTAGGAGATCACTCCCTCTTCACCCGATCTACAAATAATCACAAGATTTTCTTATAAGTTCGTATAATCATAGGGTTTCATTTTAGTTCTCATTCCATGTTAAGTAACTTTGATCATTAACGTTCTCGTATGTCAAATTAAGTATTAGAGATGATCATATTCATAGCTTAAGGTTCATGATGTCTTTTACCAAACTTAGGGTTTTATGTAATTATCATAACTTTAGGGGTTAATATGTAATTCTCATAAGTTAAGGTGTAAAAATTAATTACCATGAAGTTACAGGTGTTCACAAGTTAGGTCCCTTAGTTTTAGAATAATGACGGTTTAAACCCTTACGTTTATAATATAAACACAAAACACCTTTCATTTATCTTTTTAACCTTTTATCACTTCACACAGTTTTAAGTACGAAATTGTCAGGTTTTCAATAAATTATAAGTCGTATAAGAACTCAGTAATAAAATTCCCAAAAATTCCCAGAGATGCTCAAATGTCTTAAGTATTTTACCAAATTTTTCCAGATTTTATTAAGTAGCATAACTATGGATTAAAATTCACCTAAACCAACTCGTCCAGATTTCTGACTGATTTTACTATACGAAAAGTTATTAGTTAGAAACCTTTTAAGAAAAATTCACAAAAATCTACAAAAATTCCAGGAAGTAATAGACATCTTATACATTACCCAGTTCAAAGGAAACCTTCTAACTCGACACGATTTGAAAATTAAAAATCAAAAACCCGGACTGATTTTCCAGACTCCCAAATCCGATCAGACACATAATTTTCTAAAAATCAAAAAGTAACCTTCTAGGCCTCTAAAAATTACAAACTAAATTTTCCCAGGTAGCTATTTCAATGAACTTAGTTTTAGGCTTTTAAAACACTCAAAGACTCGATTCCATCATAAAGTTACAGCCGTTTAAAGTTGAACAAAATTCCAACTCAGAATCAGACCTCACAGAAACATGTCTATTTTAGGGTTTTTATCATTCAAATCATTAGTTCTTTACTCCCAACGATTTTGGTTGAGTCCATAACATATTTAGGTCGGTCTATAACATGTTTAACATCATCACAACGAATTATTTCAACACCAAAATCACAGGCGATTCATACATAACGATTTTTTTAGGGTTTTGATAGTTATGATTTTATGTGATTTCTTTTTTGTGATTCACTCGACTAGAATCAAAAGAAAACAAGAAACAAAGGTCGAACATAGAAGGTGATACAATACCCTCGTAGACCACGAAGAACACGAACACGACGAGGATCAAAACACCACACGAACACTCTTTTCTCCTCCTTCTTCTTGGCGTCGAACAGCAGCCCCAAAACAGAAAAATAGGGTTCTTTTGATTAGTTTTTGATTCATAAAATTCGAATGGATCATTGATGATGTTAGAGACTTACCTTGTGATGATTAAATACGAGTTAGAACAAGATTTGAAGCCTTCTTTGGGTGGTTTTTGGGGCGTGGCAGCAGCTCACTATGAACAGCCGAAGGTTTTGTTAGATTAGGTTTTTTTTTTTCTTTGTTTTGTTTGAATGATCGGTAATTGTGATAAAAGGGAGAACCGAAATTTAGTTTAGGTATTTTAGGTATGATTTTATTCACATTATGGGCTTTCCATGTATTTACCAATCAAGAATTTGGACTTGTTTAAGGTCCAAGGGGGGGGGGGGGGGGGGCGGCCAAACCTTAGCTTCTTTTTTTTTTTTTTTTTTTTTTTTTTTTTTGTTCCAACTTATATAATGTAAGGTTTTATTTGTTTATAACCTTAGGTTAAGAGTCACTTAAATAATATTCGTAAGTTCTCAAATTTTTAAATTCGAGGGCATTTTTGTCCTTTCAGATTATATTAATTTTCGGGTTTTACAACTCTTCCCCTCTTAAAAAGAAATTTTTGTCCCCGAAAATTGAAGTGCGAAATCGAAATGAAAATGCGAAATCGAAAACAATAACAAAATGAATACGTACCAAATCAAAAAGAGAAACGCGGATAATCGGATCGTATTGACTCTTCGGTTTCCCAAGTAGCCTCCCGCTCTGGGTGGTTCTTCCAAAGAATCCTTACGAATGGAAGTGAAAAATCCCAACGATCGGAAATGAAACGAAACAGAAGACACAACGGAAAGCGAACGGAAATGTAAAAGACTTGTTTCTCATGACTCTTCGTTGTCGATCTAAGATAGCTTCGGGTTCTCAGAGAGACATACTATACTGAATTTCAGACTGCAAAGATCATATCCAACATGACAATGATTTATCGCGTTCTCTCGGAAGAGGTACAAAGAATACATAGGATTTTGACGGATATGCCGCCCATAGAATTTGATTAAGCAAATCACATGAGATCGTACAGAACATAGATTGTTGGTGACATCAAATGGCAGAAAAATTCACAGCAGATCTTAAGATTTTTGTCAGAAGTATAGGGATCAACAAATGCGTATCAAGAATCGAACGTATCAGATCGTATAACGGCGAACGGATTAAGCGTATAGGTGGAATGAACCTAAATCTTACAGATGCAAAAATTCTCACATCTCCTATCAAAATTATAAGGTTTCTAAAGTACTCCTCGAAATATCCTATGAACACCATAAGGGTACGTCATATGACGTAAGTATTATCACGTTCGCGAACCGTCATAATACCAGCATCATATGAGTATACCATCATGATGGTCATACTTTATCTCAAGTCGTGAACAGAACTTCTTATCTTAACCACCTATCAGTCTTTCTACCTCCTCAGGTTGGTCCAAAACAAAGATCACTGCGGATTCTAAATCGGAGGAATTTGAACGTACAAATAGCGTAACGGAATGAGTACACCTCAAAATGAAACTCGTCGTCGAAACGTTAGGTCTTCCACAATTCATCATTCTTCTCATAATGAAACCATCATCTAAACAAATGCATAACGAACACAGAACGGAATTTTTAATAGGGTAAGGCTCATTCAAAAGATCCTATCGAAAGGTAACGGAAACTTAAGTGGTCTAAGAGGAAATGAATTTCGTCTTCAATATCTTCATCCTTTACAACGATCAAATCTTCCAAATCCAAACGTTTACTACAAAATTTCATTCATTCAATTTCATGATCTCGAATCTTTTCAAATTCCAAGTAGTCGCTCTCTTGTCTAATCATATGATCATAGGGTGAAAAGGAATTCATAAACTTGAGTCTGGTTCCTCAAGTCTTCGACACTTCTTCTGGACACTTCGGTGTGGTAGCGTGAATCTCTGACTTGATCACCGTGCATTCCTCCATTTGCGAGTCTGCTTCAGCTCTCAATTCATCTTAGTACACTAAAATGACTAGAGAAACAAGGTTGCGTGCCTCCTACAGGTCTTCTAACATGATTCAGAATTCACCAACTCAACTGCTGTGGACTTCCTGGTTCATGTGCTGAAAGCTCATCTCCTACGGTCTGGTCGTCTTGATGCTCAACTGAAATCTCCACGTGCTGCTTGGGGTATAATTGAGTCTCATCTCAGTCTGTCTTCTTCTCACCTGCTTCTCTCTTGGTAATGCCTGACACGAACCTCTTCTGCACATCTTCTACAAGGTTTCTAACTCCGACAATGGTCTTCAGTCCTGGTCCTTTTCGTGGAAGTTCTTAAGTCATCGGATACCTGGTGGTGTTGTCTGCTACAATCTCTGATCGTCAAGTAAATCTATGCTTCTAGAACAAAGGGTCGGTTCACTTCATACTAAAAATGGTCAACGTGTCCCTCGCTCGTCTCTGAGCACAAACATACTGTCATACTATGACAATTGTCCGATTACTTGCGAAAACATGAATCTTCTAGTCAATACAATTGACATCATTCAAAACTCACAGTGGTCACACGGGTACTAAAGCAACTTCAGGAAATCTTCTTAGGGAGAAACTTCATATCACAAATCTTTCTCTTCACAAATCAAATTGTAATGCTTCGCGGAATTTAATCTCAACTAGTCAACTTCCTTCTCAGATGTTCTTGTCGTTGCTTCTTCCGTCTTTCAAACTCAAATGAGGTCGTCTGCTACGGAGTTTCAAAAATAGAACAAATCAAATATTGATACGCGGAAATGGAATAACGATTACGGTTACATTCACGATGGTCGGTGTGCCGCCGCACACTCCTCTCTTTCTTCCTCATAACCCAACAGGAGCATTCAAGAGATCACTGAAGTGAACAAACTCATATCCCATCAGTTCCTACAATCTCTTAACTTCTTCAATAACATGGTTTCGCCAATTCAGATCGGTTCAATGCAAACTTTACTTCCCAAACGGATTTCAAAAGGTTCATTAGAAACACCAGAAATTCGTACAACAAACTTTCAAGTGCCGGAGTTTTCCAAGAGTGGATACTAACAGGCGTTAGGAGAAAATTGGAAATCAAAGAGATCGGAGTATGTGCTTCATACAACAATAATCTTAACAGATTCAAATGATTGAGAATATTCTATCAAAATATGGTGAAGCAGATTGCTACAGGCTGCATTTCAAATATTGTAGTCCATGATAGCTTTATAAAAACTACCAACCCATAATCAAAAGACCTCAAAGTCAAATGCATCCAAAGTAAACGGGTTCTTAGAGCGAATGTGGTTGTCAAATCATACGGATAGTTCACATATCAAATTTAGGTACATGGTTCATCAAAGTGTGGGATGGGAGAGTATTAGAATATATCAAGGTCAAATATATCAATTTGAAGGTTAGAATTGTGAACAGTTCAAAAGATTGGAATCTTATAACATAGGAATGATAGGGTGTGCACCGTTAGTAATACGAACATCGTTTAACTGTCAGAGTTGAGATGTATGGAATATCAGTTATTAGCATCAGCATGCTTAGATAACAATTTCGTACTGGACAAATATCAACATCAAATCCTTCTAAAGGAAATTGGTTAACATACAACGTTCATCTTTCAAATGACGGAAGGTAAGACTCCCTCGTCTTCTGCGACAACGTTCTTATAAGGCATGACTAAAGGCAAAGGCAAGATTCAGAGTGATGCGGAAGCAAATACTACTCACATGGATGTCCTAGACTACCCATTCCTCACCGGTTATGACTTATGTTCCTATGGGAAAATCTTACGCAACTTCGCAAAGGTTATCCTACGAGCGCCTACAGTGGAAACTTAGGGGTCCTAACTTACACAGGCCAAGGGTAGATGTACTACAAGTCGTAAACCTGTCTCTGATACCATAATTGTAACACCCCAATCCAGCAAGGGTAGAAGTGTCACGAAAATGGTGACATATCAAAGGCAAGCATGACATACGACTTACATAATACAATTGGTTTACATTATTACAAAGGAAATATACCAAATCTACATAGTCATACATAAATGAATACTAAAACTAGGATATCGTCTTCAAAAGCTAATCTCTCATCCCAAAGCAAACCCAAGCTCCTGGCTTCCTACTAAAACCTGCCGCAGGAAAAGAAATGCGGCTGAGCTTAAAAAGCCCAGTGAACAGATATATAGAGAACGGAAACAAAAGCAAATGAAAATGAACAGACATATCATAATAAATGAGATATAGGAAACGGAAATAAAGAGTAAGGTTTAGGACAGTCATCCACCACGAGCCCATATCATAACATATCACATATCATATCATATCATATCTTCATAGTCATATAGAGGGGAGACCTCTCAGATAATCAGATAATATGAGGGGTGTCCTCATTCTTCAAATGGAGTAGCTAGCTCCCATATTTTGTGAAAGGAGTGGATTGCACCCAGCCCCAGTCACCATATCATATCATATCAAAACATATCATATCAGAACATATCTAGGATGCATCCATTCGCCCCCCAAACAAATCATATTGGCCATAACAAATCATAAAGCGCGCATATCATATCATAATGGGGACGGTGTAACCAAATCACTAGGGCTACACACTAGTCATGCCATTGGTGCATCAATGACACGGCCATGTTACCTTCATGGCTAGGGAACATATTTTGGCTCGTAGTATCAAACTGGGGTCAAAGGTCAGAGGTTCATATCAAAGCAAAGGTTCATATAGTCATAATCATAGTCCAAATCTCAAGGTTCATATCAAAGGTTCATATGTCAAAGGTTCATATCTGAGGTTCAAATATCAAAGGTTCATATCAAAGTGTAGGGAACATAGCAATGGTTTAGGAATCCTTAATACGAATCAAAATGAGAGACCGAAGGCTCCTTAGTAAAGAGCAGAATATCTGTACCTTAACGAATACGCAAGCAAAGAAATGAAAAGCAAATCAAGTAGGAGATCACTCCCTCTTCACCCGATCTACAAATAATCACAAGATTTTCTTATAAGTTCGTATAATCATAGGGTTTCATTTTAGTTCTCATTCCATGTTAAGTAACTTTGATCATTAACGTTCTCGTATGTCAAATTAAGTATTAGAGATGATCATATTCATAGCTTAAGGTTCATGATGTCTTTTACCAAACTTAGGGTTTTATGTAATTATCATAACTTTAGGGGTTAATATGTAATTCTCATAAGTTAAGGTGTAAAAATTAATTACCATGAAGTTACAGGTGTTCACAAGTTAGGTCCCATAGTTTTAGAATAATGACGGTTTAAACCCTTACGTTTATAATATAAACACAAAACACCTTTCATTTATCTTTTTAACCTTTTATCACTTCACACAGTTTTAAGTACGAAATTGTCAGGTTTTCAATAAATTATAAGTCGTATAATAACTCAGTAATAAAATTCCCAAAAATTCCCAGAGATGCTCAAATGTCTTAAGTATTTTACCAAATTTTTCCAGATTTTATTAAGTAGTATAACTATGGATTAAAATTCACCTAAACCAACTCGTCCAGATTTCTGACTGATTTTACTATACGAAAAGTTATTAATTAGAAACCTTTTAAGAAAAATTCACAAAAATCTACAAAAATTCCAGGAAGTAATAGACATCTTATACATTACCCAGTTCAAAGGAAACCTTCTAACTCGACACGATTTGAAAATTAAAAATCAAAAACCAGGACTGATTTTCCAGACTCCCAAATCCGATCAGACACATAATTTTCTAAAAATAAAAAAGTAACCTTCTAGGCCTCTAAAAATTACAAACTAAATTTTTCCAGGTAGCTATTTCAATGAACTTAGTTTTAGGCTTTTAAAACACTCAAAGACTCGATTCCATCATAAAGTTACAGCCGTTTAAAGTTGAACAAAATTCCAACTCAGAATCAGACCTCACAGAAACATGTCTATTTTAGGGTTTTTATCATTCAAATCATTAGTTCTTTACTCCCAACGATTTTGGTTGAGTCCATAACATATTTAGGTCGGTCTATAACATGTTTAACATCATCACAACGAATTATTTCAACACCAAAATCACAGGCGATTCATACATAACGATTTTTTTAGGGTTTTGATAGTTATGATTTTATGTGATTTCTTTTTTGTGATTCACTCGACTAGAATCAAAAGAAAACAAGAAACAAAGGTCGAACATAGAAGGTGATACAATACCCTCGTAGACCACGAAGAACACGAACACGACGAGGATCAAAACACCACACGAACACTCTTTTCTCCTCCTTCTTCTTGGCGTCGAACAGCAGCCCCAAAACAGAAAAATAGGGTTCTTTTGATTAGTTTTTGATTCATAAAATTCGAATGGATCATTGATGATGTTAGAGACTTACCTTGTGATGATTAAATACGAGTTAGAACAAGATTTGAAGCCTTCTTTGGGTGGTTTTTGGGGCGTGGCAGCAGCTCACTATGAACAGCCGAAGGTTTTGTTAGATTAGGTTTTTTTTTTCTTTGTTTTGTTTGAATGATCGGTAATTGTGATAAAAGGGAGAACCGAAATTTAGTTTAGGTATTTTAGGTATGATTTTATTCACATTATGGGCTTTCCATGTATTTACCAATCAAGAATTTGGACTTGTTTAAGGTCCAAGGGGGGGGGGGGGGGCGGCCAAACCTTAGCTTCTTTTTTTTTTTTTTTTTTTTTTTTTTTTTTTTTTTTTTTTTTTTTTGTTCCAACTTATATAATGTAAGGTTTTATTTGTTTATAACCTTAGGTTAAGAGTCACTTAAATAATATTCGTAAGTTCTCAAATTTTTAAATTCGAGGGCATTTTTGTCCTTTCAGATTATATTAATTTTCGGGTTTTACAACTCTTCCCCTCTTAAAAAGAAATTTTCGTCCTCGAAAATTGAAGTGCGAAATCGAAATGAAGGTGCGAAATCGAAAACAATAACAAAATGAATACGTACCAAATCAAAAAGAGAAACGCGGATAATCGGATCGTATTGACTCTTCGGTTTCCCAAGTAGCCTCCCGCTATGGGTGGTTCTTCCAAAGAATCCTTACGAATGGAAGTGAAAAATCCCAACGATCGGAAATGAAACGAAACAGAAGACACAACGGAAAGCGAACGGAAATGTAAAAGACTTGTTTCTCATGACTCTTCGTTGTCGATCTAAGATAGCTTCGGGTTCTCAGAGAGACATACTATACTGAATTTCAGACTGCAAAGATCATATCCAACATAACAATGATTTATCGCGTTCTCTCGGAAGAGGTACAAAGAATACATAGGATTTTGACGGATATGCCGCCCATAGAATTTGATTAAGCAAATCACATGAGATCGTACAGAACATAGATTGTTGGTGACATCAAATGGCAGAAAAATTCACAGCAGATCTTAAGATTTTTGTCAGAAGTATAGGGATCAACAAATGCGTATCAAGAATCGAACGTATCAGATCGTATAACGGCGAACGGATTAAGCGTATAGGTGGAATGAACCTAAATCTTACAGATGCAAAAATTCTCACATCTCCTATCAAAATTATAAGGTTTCTAAAATACTCCTCGAAATATCCTATGAACACCATAAGGGTACGTTATATGACGTAAGTATTATCACGTTCGCGAACCGTCATAATACCAGCATCATATGAGTATACCATCATGATGGTCATACTTTATCTCAAGTCGTGAACAGAACTTCTTATCTTAACCACCTATCAGTCTTTCTACCTCCTCAGGTTGGTCCAAAACAAAGATCACTGCGGATTCTAAATCGGAGGAATTTGAACGTACAAATAGCGTAACGGAATGAGTACACCTCAAAATGAAACTCGTCGTCGAAACGTTAGGTCTTCCACAATTCATCATTCTTCTCATAATGAAACCATCATCTAAACAAATGCATAACGAACACAGAACGGAATTTTTAATAAGGTAAGGCTCATTCAAAAGATCCTATCGAAAGGTAACGGAAACTTAAGTGGTCTAAGAGGAAATGAATTTCGTCTTCAATATCTTCATCCTTTACAACGATCAAATCTTCCAAATCCAAACGTTTACTACAAAATTTCATTCATTCAATTTCATGATCTCGAATCTTTTCAAATTCCAAGTAGTCGCTCTCTTGTCTAATCATATGATCATAGGGTGAAAAGGAATTCATAAACTTGAGTCTGGTTCCTCAAGTCTTCGACACTTCTTCTGGACACTTCGGTGTGGTAGCGTGAATCTCTGACGTGATCACCGTGCATTCCTCCATTTGCGAGTCTGCTTCAGCTCTCAATTCATCTTAGTACAACTAAAATGACTAGAGAAACAAGGTTGCGTGCCTCCTACAGGTCTTCTAACATGATTCAGAATTCACCAACTCAACTGCTGTGGACTTCCTGGTTCATGTGCTGAAAGCTCATCTCCTACGGTCTGGTCGTCTTGATGCTCAACTGAAATCTCCACGTGCTGCTTGGGGTATAATTGAGTCTCATCTCAGTCTGTCTTCTTCTCACCTGCTTCTCTCTTGGTAATGCCTGACACGAACCTCTTCTGCACATCTTCTACAAGGTTTCTAACTCCGACAATGGTCTTCAGTCCTGGTCCTTTTCGTGGAAGTTCTTAAGTCATCGGATACCTGGTGGTGTTGTCTGCTACAATCTCTGATCGTCAAGTAAATCTATGCTTCTAGAACAAAGGGTCGGTTCACTTCATACTAAAAATGGTCAACGTGTCCCTCGCTCGTCTCTGAGCACAAACATACTGTCATACTATGACAATTGTCCGATTACTTGCGAAAACATGAATCTTCTAGTCAATACAATTGACATCATTCAAAACTCACAGTGGTCACACGGGTACTAAAGCAACTTCAGGAAATTTTCTTAGGGAGAAACTTCATATCACAAATCTTTCTCTTCACAAATCAAATTGTAATGCTTCGCGGAATTTAATCTCAACTAGTCAACTTCCTTCTCAGATGTTCTTGTCGTTGCTTCTTCCGTCTTTCAAACTCAAATGAGGTCGTCTGCTACGGAGTTTCAAAAATAGAACAAATCAAATATTGATACGCGGAAATGGAATAACGATTACGGTTACATTCACGATGGTCGGTGTGCCGCCGCACACTCCTCTCTTTCTTCCTCATAACCCAACAGGAGCATTCAAGAGATCACTGAAGTGAACAAACTCATATCCCATCAGTTCCTACAATCTCTTAACTTCTTCAATAACATGGTTTCGCCAATTCAGATCGGTTCAATGCAAACTTTACTTCCCAAACAGATTTCAAAAGGTTCATTAGAAACACCAGAAATTCGTACAACAAACTTTCAAGTGCCGGAGTTTTCCAAGAGTGGATACTAACAGGCGTTAGGAGAAAATTGGAAATCAAAGAGATCGGAGTATGTGCTTCATACAACAATAATCTTAACAGATTCAAATGATTGAGAATATTCTATCAAAATATGGTGAAGCAGATTGCTACAGGCTGCATTTCAAATATTGTAGTCCATGATAGCTTTATAAAAACTACCAACCCATAATCAAAAGACCTCAAAGTCAAATGCATCCAAAGTAAACGGGTTCTTAGAGCGAATGTGGTTGTCAAATCATACGGATAGTTCACATATCAAATTTAGGTACATGGTTCATCAAAGTGTGGGATGGGAGAGTATTAGAATATATCAAGGTCAAATATATCAATTTGAAGGTTAGAATTATGAACAGTTCAAAAGATTGGAATCTTATAACATAGGAATGATAGGGTGTGCACCGTTAGTAATACGAACATCGTTTAACTGTCAGAGTTGAGATGTATGGAATATCAGTTATTAGCATCAGCATGCTTAGATAACAATTTCGTACTGGACAAATATCAACATCAAATCCTTCTAAAGGAAATTGGTTAACATACAACGTTCATCTTTCAAATTACGGAAGGTAAGACTCCCTCGTCTTCTGCGACAACGTTCTTATAAGGCATGACTAAAGGCAAAGGCAAGATTCAGAGTGATGCGGAAGCAAATACTACTCACATGGATGTCCTAGACTACCCATTCCTCACCGGTTATGACTTATGTTCCTATGGGAAAATCTTACGCAACTTCGCAAAGGTTATCCTACGAGCGCCTACAGTGGAAACTTAGGGGTCCTAACTTACACAGGCCAAGGGTAGATGTACTACAAGTCGTAAACCTGTCTCTGATACCATAATTGTAACACCCCAATCCAGCAAGGGTAGAAGTGTCACGAAAATGGTGACATATCAAAGGCAAGCATGACATACGACTTACATAATACAATTGGTTTACATTATTACAAAGGAAATATACCAAATCTACATAGTCATACATAAATGAATACTAAAACTAGGATATCGTCTTCAAAAGCTAATCTCTCATCCCAAAGCAAACCCAAGCTCCTGGCTTCCTACTAAAACCTGCCGCAGGAAAAGAAATGCGGCTGAGCTTAAAAAGCCCAGTGAACAGATATATAGAGAACGGAAACAAAAGCAAATGAAAATGAACAGACATATCATAATAAATGAGATATAGGAAACGGAAATAAAGAGTAAGGTTTAGGACAGTCATCCACCACGAGCCCATATCATAACATATCACATATCATATCATATCATATCTTCATAGTCATATAGAGGGGAGACCTCTCAGATAATCAGATAATATGAGGGGTGTCCTCATTCTTCAAATGGAGTAGCTAGCTCCCATATTTTGTGAAAGGAGTGGATTGCACCCAGCCCCAGTCACCATATCATATCATATCAAAACATATCATATCAGAACATATCTAGGATGCATCCATTCGCCCCCCAAACAAATCATATTGGCCATAACAAATCATAAAGCGCGCATATCATATCATAATGGGGACGGTGTAACCAAATCACTAGGGCTACACACTAGTCATGCCATTGGTGCATCAATGACACGGCCATGTTACCTTCATGGCTAGGGAACATATTTTGGCTCGTAGTATCAAACTGGGGTCAAAGGTCAGAGGTTCATATCAAAGCAAAGGTTCATATAGTCATAATCATAGTCCAAATCTCAAGGTTCATATCAAAGGTTCATATGTCAAAGGTTCATATCTAAGGTTCAAATATCAAAGGTTCATATCAAAGTGTAGGGAACATAGCAATGGTTTAGGAATCCTTAATACGAATCAAAATGAGAGACCGAAGGCTCCTTAGTAAAGAGCAGAATATCTGTACCTTAACGAATACGCAAGCAAAGAAATGAAAAGCAAATCAAGTAGGAGATCACTCCCTCTTCACCCGATCTACAAATAATCACAAGATTTTCTTATAAGTTCGTATAATCATAGGGTTTCATTTTAGTTCTCATTCCATGTTAAGTAACTTTGATCATTAACGTTCTCGTATGTCAAATTAAGTATTAGAGATGATCATATTCATAGCTTAAGGTTCATGATGTCTTTTACCAAACTTAGGGTTTTATGTAATTATCATAACTTTAGGGGTTAATATGTAATTCTCATAAGTTAAGGTGTAAAAATTAATTACCATGAAGTTACAGGTGTTCACAAGTTAGGTCCCTTAGTTTTAGAATAATGACGGTTTAAACCCTTACGTTTATAATATAAACACAAAACACCTTTCATTTATCTTTTTAACCTTTTATCACTTCACACAGTTTTAAGTACGAAATTGTCAGGTTTTCAATAAATTATAAGTCGTATAATAACTCAGTAATAAAATTCCCAAAAATTCCCAGAGATGCTCAAATGTCTTAAGTATTTTACCAAATTTTTCCAGATTTTATTAAGTAGTATAACTATGGATTAAAATTCACCTAAACCAACTCGTCCAGATTTCTGACTGATTTTACTATACGAAAAGTTATTAATTAGAAACCTTTTAAGAAAAATTCACAAAAATCTACAAAAATTCCAGGAAGTAATAGACATCTTATACATTACCCAGTTCAAAGGAAACCTTCTAACTCGACACGATTTGAAAATTAAAAATCAAAAACCAGGACTGATTTTCCAGACTCCCAAATCCGATCAGACACATAATTTTCTAAAAATAAAAAAGTAACCTTCTAGGCCTCTAAAAATTACAAACTAAATTTTTCCAGGTAGCTATTTCAATGAACTTAGTTTTAGGCTTTTAAAACACTCAAAGACTCGATTCCATCATAAAGTTACAGCCGTTTAAAGTTGAACAAAATTCCAACTCAGAATCAGACCTCACAGAAACATGTCTATTTTAGGGTTTTTATCATTCAAATCATTAGTTCTTTACTCCCAACGATTTTGGTTGAGTCCATAACATAATTAGGTCGGTCTATAACATGTTTAACATCATCACAACGAATTATTTCAACACCAAAATCACAGGCGATTCATACATAACGATTTTTTTAGGGTTTTGATAGTTATGATTTTATGTGATTTCTTTTTTGTGATTCACTCGACTAGAATCAAAAGAAAACAAGAAACAAAGGTCGAACATAGAAGGTGATACAATACCCTCGTAGACCACGAAGAACACGAACACGACGAGGATCAAAACACCACACGAACACTCTTTTCTCCTCCTTCTTCTTGGCGTCGAACAGCAGCCCCAAAACAGAAAAATAGGGTTCTTTTGATTAGTTTTTGATTCATAAAATTCGAATGGATCATTGATGATGTTAGAGACTTACCTTGTGATGATTAAATACGAGTTAGAACAAGATTTGAAGCCTTCTTTGGGTGGTTTTTGGGGCGTGGCAGCAGCTCACTATGAACAGCCGAAGGTTTTGTTAGATTAGGTTTTTTTTTTTCTTTGTTTTGTTTGAATGATCGGTAATTGTGATAAAAGGGAGAACCGAAATTTAGTTTAGGTATTTTAGGTATGATTTTATTCACATTATGGGCTTTCCATGTATTTACCAATCAAGAATTTGGACTTGTTTAAGGTCCAAGGGGGGGGGGGGGGGGGCGGCCAAACCTTAGCTTCTTTTTTTTTTCTTTTTCTTTCTTTTTTTTTTTTTTTTTTTTTTTTTTTTTTGTTCCAACTTATATAATGTAAGGTTTTATTTGTTTATAACCTTAGGTTAAGAGTCAATTAAATAATATTCGTAAGTTCTCAAATTTTTAAATTCGAGGGCATTTTTGTCCTTTCAGATTATATTAATTTTCGGGTTTTACATAACCCATAGGGTCTCACCAAAATTTCATCTCTTTTTGTTGGTACTTGAACGTTTACCTCACACCATCCTCGTCCAAGCTCTGCACCACCAACAATATCATTTGGGTTCAAGCTCCTCAGCCATCCTTTTGCTACAGTCTCGGTTGAGTTTAGAATGCTTTTAAGGACAACTTCATCCCCGACCTAGATTTCAGTTTTCAACAAACATTTATCAATTTATAGTTAACACACATGTATTAGGTTAAACAGATGTAATACTGCAGGTATGGAGTTTCTGACTAACATACCATTTTGACTTTTTGATTTTGAACTTAAACTTTGACTTTAATGAAACTTGTTTGATCCGTATGCACTAATTATGATTATTTAAGCTATGATAACACTAATTTAAGATACATGAACAAGATTTAGACCAAGTGGGTGAGATTTGATCCTCACAGGTCCCAACAGTGGACTGTGAGAGTGAAGGTAATTTGATTTTGACTTTCTGTAGTTCAAACATTGGTTTTATAGTTTTACTGGTTCTAATATCACCTAAGAGGTCAGAGTGTGCAGATAAACAAGTGAAAAGGCAACTACCACAGTTGAAACAACACAGAACCAAACACCCCTTAATAACTGAGTTAACAAATTTAAAAGGCAAATGAGCATTCTAAATCATAATACTGATACATAAGCTTGTAGCCTAGGTTCATTAGCTATCAAAGATAAAATAAGCTATAACAACTAGAAAGGAACATACCCGTAAGCGTGGAGGTTCAGTGGTTACAACAGGAGAATGTTGTGATGTAAGAGGTGGAACAATGGAACTATCCGTCGACCCATTCTTATCTGATAACTGGGCTCGTAACTTTTCATTTTCACTAGTAAGTTCTCCACATCTAGACTTCAATTCGTTGTTTTCTATATGAATTGCTGAACGACTTGGTGTTACACCCCAAACATCAGAAGCACGAACACCTAGACCATACATGCCTGCATCACCATTTCGATCTTTACCCATAACTGTAGAAAAAATATCATCTGGTCCAGGATTATCAATCGAACCGTTGGGCAGATTATCACTACGTCGTTTCATATCATCCTGCATTTTATATAAACATGAACAACATATAGGAAAAGCATGTATTACGGAACAAAGCATATTGTGTTTAACTTCTGCTATTAATACACTTTTGCAAACATAAAAGCATATTACTTACAATCGCTTTTGCAGTGTCTTCATTTTTGGTATTTCCATCTTTGTCAGCGAAGCATGCACTAAAAAGATCCAATCGAGTTGGATCTCGTCCCAAAGATGCCTGTATGAATAAAAAGAAAATGAATATTAAAAGTGGATATCGACAGGATACATTAACAATCCCACTTTCTCCATACACTTACCTTTAACTCTTCCCTTTTGCGAGCATAACTTTTTTTACCGGTTCTTTGGATCATCTTCTTTTTTGCCCGATTCGCCTTGTTTTTTTCACTTAAACTCTGCAGCAGGAAATTAAAATATCATAATGGGAAATTAACTAATGTTATTTAAAGTGGAAGAGAATTTCACACCTTAGTGTTTTCTGTATTCCAATACTTCACAAGCTTCTTCCAAGTATTTTCGATGGACTGTGGAGCAATGTATTTTCGATGCTGTTTCATGCAAGTAGAATTGTTAGAAAACAAACATAAAGAAAATATAGTATCCAAATTTATTATTCGTACCTTTGTATTTTTTTGTGTAGCCGCTTCTTGTGGGTTATCTTCCTCAGCATTAACATGAAAGTCTGAACCAGACATATAATCTGCATCTTTCTCACCGGTGTCCGTTGGTTTCTTTTTCTTTTTCTTTGTGTTGTCACTCTGTACTAGACTTGTCAAAGAGTTAGCAATATTTTTCACTCCCAAAGCTTTTAATCTCTGTTGGTTTTCTTGAATATTTTTCCTTCTGGACATTTCATAATCATTCGTATTTCTCGTGGTGACTTGGCGTTGCATCCTGTTATTTTCCATTACATGTGCACAAAACAAATAAAATTATTATGAGATTGCAAAGAACAATAGTCATTTGAGAACAACAAAACTGAAATCAAATCACTATCTGTTACATGTTACAGAATGAAATACATTATCTACAAACAAAAATAGACGCAAATCCTTTGGTTACATGTCACAGAATGAAATACATTAGCTATAAACTGATATCAAATCACTATCACTATCACTACCCAAATCCTTTGACCCAACTTTACACAGGTATATCAACATTCATTTAAATTAAACAGGCCAACTAAAATACAACTTGTACCATATCTCAAATAAGCAGCACTTATGATCACATATGAGACTCATCAAACACACACTTAAGACTCATACCCGAACACAACTTGTACCCGAACCCACCATTTCACACACTTATGATCACTTATGAGGTCAACCAAACACATACCCGAACCCACAAATAAGCAGCACAAATAAGCAGCACTTATGATCACTTATGAGGTCACTTATGAGGTCAACCAAACAATGATAATACCAACCACATACCCGAACCCACCATTTCACACACTTAAGACTCATCACTAACAATGTATAACAATAACAATGTATAACAATGATAATACCAATAATAATAGCAATAACAATAACAATAATAATAATAATAATAATAATAATAATAATAATAATAATAATAATAATAATAATAATAATAATAATAATAATAATAATAATAATAATAATAATAATAATAATAATAATAATAATAATAACAACAACAATAAGAAAGGTTTCCATTACCTGTTGAGTCAGATCTTCAATCAAAAGTGAAAACCCACAATCTTGTTTTGCTGCCCACGTACTAGAACCCTAAAACGAAATTGAGATTTTAACCGTATGTGAAAAACGATTTCCATTAATAAAATCGAATCAAATACTTGATTTCCGAAAAGATATGCTTGATTTTCGCAGCGCCAAAACATTATTATTAATCCGAATTTTTCCCCAAAATTTTAAGCGGGTTTATGAACGTGGGTGGGTAAGTTTTCCACAAAATTTTGATATACTAGTGTATTTTATGAAATGTGTTTATATTTATTAAGCCTAAATTTTAAGCGGGTTTATAATTAAATTAATTAATAGTAGATTTATTGTATTTGAAATGTATATGAAATTTATTATATATTGTATATGAAATGTATTATATTAACCTATATATAATATATATATAGGTATTTTATTGTATTTGAAACTAAAAATGAAGTAGATTTGGCATTTGTTTTTCCGACTTCCGGGTCAAACAACAATATCAATGTGTTGAATTAATCAGTCTCTGTTGTATGTTACTGCCCGAAATGGATCGGCTCCAGCTAGATCATTTGTTTTACGCGGGCGTTATTTAAGACGTGGCTATTTTGTTACAGACGGGATTTATCCTAAGTGGTCTATGTTTGTTAAAGCGTATCCGCATCCAGTTGACCCGAAAGATAAAGTGAGAGATAGGACAGTAATCCACCACGAGCCAAGAAACATAACATATCATATCATATCATATAACAGATAATCCACTAACTATAGATAACAGATAAAGGATGCATCCATACTCCCCTGAAGATAACATAGTGGCCAAACATATACTTGAGCTCATGTAAGAGATAAGGGATGGTGTGGAACATCACTCAACCACGCTAGTCATATATGCCATTGGTGCATCAATGACACGGACATGGTACCCCATGACAACAAGGCAATATCACCGGTTCATATGACCCAAGTGTACTATCGGGTTGTTCGGTTAGTTCGGTTTCATTAAATTTTAATATATTCAAATTACAACCATTTACAAAGATAGGTGGGATATTTTTGAAATTCACGATTTGAATTCGACATTAAGGTTCATAGCAAAAGGAATAATATCACAGATTCGTCATTAAGGTTCATAAAGGACGACATGGTTGTACACGAGATGTTAAACGAATGAGCCAAGATGATATGATTATACATGAGATGTTAAACGAATGAGCCGAGATGATATCGTTATTCACGAGATCTTAAACGAATGAGCCGAGATGATATGATTATACATGAGATGTTAAACGAATGAGCCGAGATGATATCGTTATTCACGAGATCTTAAATGAATGAGCCGAGATGATATGCTTATACCTGAGATGTTAAACGAATGAGTGGAGATGATATCGTTATTCACGAGATGTTAAACGAATGAGCCGAGATGATATGGTTGTACACGAGATGTTAAACGAATGAGCTGAGATGATATGATTATACATGAGATGTTAAACGAATGAGCCGAGATGATATCGTTATTCACGAGATCTTAAATGAATGAGCCGAGATGATATGCTTATACCTGAGATGTTAAACGAATGAGTGGAGATGATATCGTTATTCACGAGATGTTAAACGAATGAGCCGAGATGATATAGTTATACATGAGACAATTTCCCAGAGGTAAACAACTAAATTATTTTCCAGATGATATAGTTAAACGAATGAGCCGAGATGATATAGTTATACGAATGAGCCGAGATGATATAGTTATACGAATGAGCCGAGATGATATAGTTATACACGAGATGTTAAACGGATCGGTCTATCTGGTCATGGCCGTTATAGAGTCATAACAGAGGTAAACAACTAAATTATTTTCCGAGGTGTAACAACCGACAATTTCCCAAAATTTTATTCTACGAGCAAAATTAATTATTTTCATGTTTTTTCATACTTTTTCCTCAGTTTTCCTACGTCTTATAATTCTTAGTCGGTTTTTATACGTTTTAGTCCGTGTTTACACGTTCTCGGCCGTTTAATCATGTTTTAGACCGTTTCTACATGTTTTATACGTTTTCCTCATTTTCATATCGTGTTTGTTCATTTGTATGCCATACGGTGAAAAGGAATTTTAAACTTGAGTCTGGTTCCTCAAGCCTTTGGAAACTCTTCTTGATATTGTGGTGGATCTCTGACGTGATCACTGTGCATCCTTCCATCCGCAATTATGATTCTGTTATCAATTCATCTCACAGCCACATATTATCTCTATATATATACCCATTTGATAATCTCTCTTAACCCTAATCTAATCTCACAGCCACCAAACTAATAACCCTAATCCCAAATGGCAGAAACCCCAAATTTGGATGAAATGAAGGCAGCCATAGAGACCGGGAAACTTGCTGATGCTTTCAAAGTATTGATATTGCATGAGAAAGTCGAAGAGAACAACTTCATTGCTCGTATTGGTGAAGAGAGCAGTCAACTGAGAGAGGTCATAGAGAAAAAGTCGAGGACCATTGATGAGGTTGCTCTAAACTTTTCTCGTTTCCATGTTGTTGCTTCTACAGGTCACGATTGTTTGATGGAAATCCAATAATGTGATCGTAGGAAGCTTGATTTGATGGCCCAGCTACTGTTGCTCTCTCGTCGAAGCTTGGAGTTGAAGGATCAGTTGGTGGAGAGGATTGAAGAAGCTGAATCTTCAGATGACGAAGATTAGTATCTTTGGTCTATTTCTTTTGTGTTTTGGGTATCATCAAGGGTAGATGTTTGTGGTGTGTGGATGTTTGTGGTTTTAGTGTTTGGTGAATGTACATGAATGGTTAATGTATTTTGTAAATGAATATTATCTATGAATGGAAGATCAGTTAACGTTTTATATCTATAAATGTTTATTTCTTTTTAACATTTTTTTTTTGAACATTGACTTTCATTAAACTAAGTAAGTCATCATAAACATAAGCAAATACCGGATCTAACCTGCACCACTTGCTGATTCCACTCCAAACACCATAAGCGAAGCCACAATTAACCATCAAATGGTCCAAATCCTCATTCGCCAAGCATGAATGTTAACCCGCAACGGAACCCAAGCTTCCCATTTAAAATTAGTTTCCCTCGTCCCATCTCTATCTTTCGTTAACCCAACCTTCACCATCATCTCAATCAATTCACATCCGACAACCGGAAATCAGCAACATCATCAAGAGCAGGTAATACCTCATAATTAAAACCCTAATTGTTTTTGCAAAATTTTTATGAAACAAAATATGTGGTTAATTGAATTAGGCTCCCTTTCTTTTTGTTGAAATTATATGTGGTTTTATGTGGTTAATTGAATTAGGTTTAAGATGGATACGAGTTGGATGTCTTTACCAAGATTTACCAAAGAATATAAAAAAGGTCTTGACGACTTTCTTGATCATATATTTTATAAGGAGGGTAAAAATGGACAGATTTCATGTCCATGTATTGATTGTGGTAATCAGATATGGGTAGATCGGGCGGAGGCTAGAACACATCTGCTATGTGTCGGGTTTATGAAAGGTTATACAATTCCACCTTTCAGTTCCAAATCAAGTGATGCTCCAATGTTGGATGCTGAAGATGACATGCAAGGGTTGGTGAATGATGCCTTCCATCGGTTTGGTGTTGACACACAAGAAGATGACATGGGAACACAAAGTGAAAGTATGAGTATGCCAAACCTAAAGGCGAAAAAATTTTATAAAGTGTTGGGAGAGGCAAAGAAACCACTATATCCTGGGTGTAAGTTATCAGTTCTTTCTTTTATCATTAGACTATTTCATGGTAAGTATGTTGGGAAATGTAGTGATAATGGTTTCAGCATGATGCTGGATACAATGAGGGAAGCCTTCCCCGATGCTTCTATACCGAAGTCATTTTATGAACTAAGGAAGATAATTCGAGAGTTGGGACTTAGTTATGATAAAATTGATGCATGTCCTAATGATTGTATGCTGTACTGGAAAGAAAACATTAATAAAACGGAATGTGATATATGCCATACGTCAAGGTATAAAGCAAGTGAAGATGATTCTGCAGATGGGTCAACCACAGCTGATACATGTAAGAAGATTGGAGCAAAGGTGTTGCGTTATTTTCCGCTCATACCACGATTTCAAATGTTATTTATGTCATCTAAAACAGCCGCCTCCATGAGATGGCATGAAGAGAGTCGCACGAAAGATGGTTACTTGAGACATCCTGCAGATTCCCCAGCATGGAAAGCATTTGATTTTAAGTATGATAAGTTTGCCAAAGAATCTCGTAATGTCAGGCTTGGTTTAGCGAGTGATGGGTTTAACCCTTTTGGAACAATGAGTGTTTCTCATAGTACATGGCCTGTTGTTTTGACGCCATATAATCTACCTCCTTGGATGTGCATGCAGAAACCTTATTTCTTTCTAACTTTACTTATACCTGGCCCATCTGCTCCTGGGAATAACATAGATGTCTATATGGAACCGTTAGTGGTTGAGCTACAGGAGTTGTGGGATCTTAAAGGAGTAGACACTTATGATGCATCAACAAAAAGTAACTTTCGGATGCGTGCTTGTTTGTTATGGACGATCAGTGACTTTCCTGCTTATGCAAATTTATCCGGATGGAGCACCAAAGGTAAACTTGCATGTCCTAACTGCCATAAACATACAAAATCAACACGCTTGACTCATGGCAAAAAACAATGTTTTATGGGACATCGTCGATATTTGCCTACTGATCATGCTTTTAGAAGAGATAAAAACTCTTTTGATGGCACAGAAGAACAAGACAGGCAACCCCGTGGCTTAAGAGGACAAGAAGTACTTGATGAGTTAGATGGTTTTGAAATTAAATTTGGAAAACTTGTTAAGAGCAACCCAAATTTACCTTTTAATTGGAAGAAGAAAAGTATTTTTTTTGAGTTACCGTACTGGAAACATAACTTGCTACGCCATAATCTAGATGTAATGCATATTGAGAAGAATGTTTGTGACAGTGTCCTTGGAACGCTAATGAATCTAGATGGGAAGACCAAGGATCATATAAAAGCACGCCTAGATTTACAAGAAATGGGCATTAGACATGAACTTCATCCTATAGTTCAAGATAACAACAAAGTTTATTTGCCACCTGCTTGTTTCTCAATGGATAAAAAAGAGAGAGATATTTTTTGTCGTGTGCTTAAGAAGGTGAAAGTTCCAGATGGTTATGCAGCTAACATATCAAAGTGCGTAAAGTTAAAACCTCCAAAAGTGTTTGGACTTAAAAGTCATGATTGCCATATTTTGATGCAGCAGTTGCTTCCCATTGCCTTGCGAAATGTGTTGCCTAAGCACGTGCGCTATACTGTGATGAAGCTATGTCGTTACTATAAACAATTATGCTCAAAGGTTCTTAATCCAAATGATTTGGTTCAAATGGAAACCGAGATTGGAAAAATACTTTGTGATTTAGAAAGGATTTTTCCGCCATCATTCTTTGATGTCATGGTTCATCTTTCGGTTCATCTTGCTTCAGAGGCCAGATTAGGAGGGACAGTTCATTACCGTTGGATGTATCCAATCGAGAGGTGCACATTACTATTTCAGCAAATACCTTTATTAACAAATATTATTGAATCTAAAATTCTTGTTTTTGATATCTCAGGTATTTAGCTACATTAAAATCTTACGTGCGAAACAGGAATAACCCGGAGGGTTCCATTGCAGAAGGATATCTAGCTGAAGAGTGTGTGTCATTTTGTTCATTGTACTTATCCAGTGATGTTGAGACCGTACATAATAAGACAAGTCGAAATGATGCTGACGATGGTTATGAGGATGTTTTACCTATCTTTTCTATGGCGGGTCGACCGATTGGTGCTACAAAGGTAGAAATAATGGACCTTGACATTTTGGCTAAAGCACATTCATATGTGTTGTTCAATTGTAGTGAAGTTGATGAATTTCGAACGTAAGTAATTATATTAGTTGTGAGTTTCATACATTATATAATACGATTAATAGTTGTCGTTGTTATCATCATTATCATCTGTTAACACTGCAGTGAACATCTGGCGATGGTTCAACATGAAAATCGGAGAGAAAATGTAAGCGTGACATTCAACGTTTACATAGTGAGACTTTTGAGTCGTGGTTTCAAGATCATGTAAGGAATATACACAGGTTTATTACTTTTGGAAAATAATTATAATGACATAGCATTTTCGACCTACTAATACACGTGTGTATAACAAAACAATTAACACATCTTGCCTTTGTTCAGGTTGAGGAGCTACATGCTAGAGGGGATCACAGAATCACAGAAAGTCTAAGGAACTTGGCAAGTGGTCCATCTGAGTTTGTGAAAAAATATAGGGGATTTATCATAAATGGTTTCCTATTTCACACAAAATATGTAGAACAGAATAGGAAAACACAGAATAGTGGGGTTATGCTTCAGGCCATGACAAACAGTTTCTCGAGTGCTACAGATAACAATCCTATCGCGGGAGATGTAACTTACTACGGGGTTTTGAATGATATCATTGAGTTGGAGTATGCTATTGACAAGAAAGTAGTTTTGTTAGATTGTGATTGGATTTCGATTGGTTCAAGGAAAAAAGAAGATGAAAACGGGTTTACTCTATTGAATTTTGAAGGATTGAAGGCTCATAACGAGCCTTTTATACTAGCTTCTCAAGCACAGCAAGTATTTTACGTTGCAGATAGTGTTGACAAAGGATGGCAAGTTGTGATCACGCCAACGCCTAGACATGTTTATGACATGGATGAACAAACAATTCTTGATGACGTGGAAACACATTTGCAGGGTGACTCATTTATGGGTCCTCAACATGACGAAACAATGGATATTGAATTGGTTAGAGGTGGTTTCGATGGAACTGTTGTGGACAACAATGACTTAGTTATTGCCGATGAAGAAGATCCAGTTGAAGAAGCTTCATGATTTCAATTAGGTAAATAGTAATAATCCCTCTTTTTATCTTCTTTTGTCATTTAACAGTTCTTATTTCCCCTATTGTGGCTTAGTTGTCATTTTAGTGTATTATTAGTCATCTAGTTTGCTTTAAATTTAGGTAATTTTAACTTTTTAGCTAGCTACTCCGTACTTTTTAGAAGACCAACATAATAACTACACACCCTCATCACTATTTTTATGGTTCCACTCAATTACTAGAATAGATCTGATAATTTGCATGTTTCTACTTATTTTGATGTTCATTAGTTATATTTGATATGATTTGATGCTTGTTGTTCATTATTGAATCATATATTTGAATATTGGATTTGACTGTGGTGATTTGATTCAATCTGAGTTCTGAATTTGCTGAGTTGTTGTTGTTGTTTGCTGTTTAACTGAGGTTGTTTGATCATTTGGGACTGAGTTGGGTGATTATGGTTGATGTTTGTGGAATGATTAAGGTTGAGTTAGTGTAAGTCAGTGGTTAAAGGGGTGTTTGGTTTGCGCTAAATTTATAGGTTAGTTTGCTTGATAAGTTTTGGAATCTGCATAAACATAAATAGTTAAGGTAATATAGGTTAGTTAAAGTCAGTTGGGTTGGTAATATAAGCAGAAAGTCAAAATCATCTTTGATCTCTCATAATCAGCTTAGTATTTTGATTCAGTAGGCCATATTAGATTTATAGGTTCAAATCTAGTTAACTTAGCTTAAATTAGTTCAATTATAGCTTAATATAACTAGTATAAGCACTTAGGAGTAGTATAATTTGGATTTAGTCAACATTTGTTCAAAAATCAAAAAGTTAAAAAGTTTCTTATTGTCTGTTTTGGTCAGGATTTCAAAGAGGTGCACAGGCCTCATTTTTTATTCAAAATACAATTGGAAAGTTGTTTTGAAAATTATTCCAGGTTGTTTTCAAGTTGCAAAAAGAATTTTGAAATTTGGAATTGATTTAAGCCTTTGAAAGTGCTTTTGAAATTGAGTGTTTGCTGAATAGTTCCCCTGTATCACAGTTGTTAAGCCTATTTCACAAGCTTGCACAATAGAGAGTAGACACATAAGCTAGTGATTTCTTGGAGGTAAAACATTCCTGAGGTGATAAGCTTTCCATAGCAGCTTTTGGATTTGAATTTGGTTAAGTATTAAGCTCTCTAGGAGCTTTTGAAAAAGGTTTATTGTCTGGTCAGCATATGCTTAAGCTGATAAGCACTTTGATTTAATTTGTGAATTTTCCTGTGGTCAGCATATGTTTAGTGCTTTTAAGGCTTTGTATGATTGTTGCTAATCTTGTTACTTGTATTTTTATTTATTTTTTATAGCTTAATTTAACTGCTTATTTTATTGCTTAATTTCATCTTGATATATTTATGTTGGCATTAAGGTTTCTTTGTATTGGTCTATTAACAGGAGTCACCGTGGGCTTCGTCACTATTGGGGTCTCCGAGTTCGTGGACAGCATACAAAGACCACTGGTCACAGGGGAAAGACTGTTGGTGTGTCGAAGAGGCGATAAGCTCATCTCTCTTTTACTTGTGTTGATTCAGTATGCAGTTTTGAACTTGTATTCTCAGGAGTCTGAAAAGTATGGTGTAGTTTGATAGTAGTTCGTATGTTTCTTTTTACTTTAGCAAGTTTAAGTGTTTTTTCTATCAAGAGATTTCTGCTCAAATTGTTGGTTGAAAGCTTATGTTCTCACTTATCAAATCCTTGAATGTACCAGCTTGGCCGATTTAAAAGCTGAATGATATTATTATTCTGAGATTTTACTTATACCAGTAGGGCTTGTGTGTGTCATTAGCCTGAGTCGGATCTATTTTTTATTTTTAATCTTGAACTTGAGCATCATGTTATGAAAAGCATTAGTCACCTGATATGCATTTTTAAGTGTATGAGTTTATAGTACACACCTAAGTAAGTCATATGTATTGCACATCATACGTTCTTGCACCAGATGCAATGTCGTATTACACTATCACATAATAAGGAGTGTTCTATTATGGCGTATGATAATAAAACCACAACAAATAAGCGTACTATAAAGGTTAATGTTAAAAGACACAGGTGTATCAATCTATGGTACCCAAGTATCAATCTATGGTACCCAAGTATCAACTGTCATATTAACTTATGTTTTAATAATACATTTGCGAATAAGCGTTCTAAATAATTAATGTTTTATGACTTATGTATCAAGTGTCCTATTATGGTGTATTGTAATAAAACCATAATGAATATGCATCCTTTAAGGGTCCTATTAAGTTTTGTTATAATAAAACTTTTGCAAATAATCGTTTTAAAAAAATGATGTTATATGACTCAAAAATGAAATGTCCTATTATGGTGTACAATAATAAAACCATTGTACATAAGCGTCCTATAAAGGTTAACGTTATAATACCCACGTGTCAAAGGTCCTATTAAATTTTGCTATAATAAAACTTTTTGTGAATAAGCGTTTTAACTAACTGATGTCTTATGACTCAAAACTCAAGTGTCCTATTATGTCTTATTAGGTTATGTCATAATAGGACATCTAGTGATCAAGTGTCGTATTACACTATCACATAATGGGACACCAACAACTAAATGTCTTATAAAGTAATTTATTAGGATCCATATTTTAAGCGTCCTATTAAGGTTATGTCATAATAGGACATCTAGTGATCAAGTGTCGTATTACACTATCACATAATCGGACACCAACAACTAAATGTCTTATAAAGTAATTTATTAGGATCCATATTTTAAGCGTCCTATTAAGGTTATGTCATAATAGGACATCTAGTGATCAAGTGTCGTATTACACTATCACATAATGGGACACCAACAACTAAATGTCTTATAAAGTAATTTATTAGGATCCATATTTTAAGCGTCCTATTAAGGTATATGATAATAGGACATCTAGTGATCAAGTGTCGTATTACACTATCACATAATGGGACACCAACAACTAAATGTCTTATAAAGTAATTTATTAGGATCCATATTTTAAGCGTCCTATTAAGGTATATGATAATAGGACCCCAAATCATCGACCATCCTATTATATAACTTTTTAGGACATTGCCTAAGTAGCAAATATTTAAAAAGGACCCTAAATGCTCATATGTCCTATTAAACAGTTTTTTAGGACTCCATTATCATAGCGTCCCACACAAAGGGTCCTAAAAAGCCACTTTTGTTGTAGTGTAGCCCCTTGCTTTTTCTCCTCTTGTTCTCATCATACCTAGGCCGGCCATGGGCCTAACAAATGGGCTTGCCCATTTGTTTTGTCCAATCCAATATGCTAAGTACAAGCTTAGTAACTAGAAGTCCGTTATTGATCCCAAGTTACGTAGTCTTATATACAGTGTAAATACGATAAATACAATATATAAAATGGTATCTCTGTGTATAAGTTTGTGACCCCATAGGCTCACGTATGTCTAGCCATATAATTATTTATTATGACACGAGAATACTCCAATAGCTCCCACTTGTGACGTCATAATAATCAAGTAATTATACAAGCAAAGGTTAGCGTCTAGCAACACGCCAATGCCCCTAGAAATATGTGAGAATAGTTTCTTAAACGTCTCATTTAAATGGTTTATATGTCATCCATCCTTTTGTTACAGATACCATGTTGAACATTAGACATGGATCAAATGTCATTCTAATAGTTCAACTATTATGTTTCTCGATATAGATATTGAACAAGATTACCAAGTGGATCAAGATTCATCTTAATCTCATTTGGGTACGGCCATACAAACATCTGTCCAATTCATCGAGGGGCCCAATAGTATCTAACTACCTTATTCAGGACAGCGTTTAACCATATCAAGGAATGAAATTCCATGCATGCAAGACCTACTTGCATCTCAAGTCTAAGGATAAGAGACATAACCAATTGCGAGATTCACTCTTGACGCCGATCCATGCAGTGAATACTCGTAGGTTGGGTCAGTCCAATGTTCATCACAATGAACAACATGTGAGTTTGGTGGAATCATCAATTAATATCTATTCTTAATAAATATCACCAACACGCTCACATTTGCCTTAATTCGATGATACTCCCGTATCGTCAACTGGCAATGGACAATTTTAGAATAAATAAATTATTCATGGATTAAACATGCAAATATAGAACACAGTAGTATAAATGAAGATGATCATACCAGGTATATCAATTCATTATACAATACGACTGCTTACAGTTCCATTATCCAAATACTAAAAACAGATATGCATAAGACTACTCATAGGTCGGAATCCGATGTTCCCACCATGATCAAATTATGTTGTACAAGACAACTAGTAGTCATCTGAGTAAACTTTGAGAATACTTGTTTCAAAACTCATGAAAGGTTTGAATGATGATTGTCCTTTTATGTGTGCATTCAAGTACAATACGAGTATTGCAACAATGCATTCCATGGGGTGTTTGAAGCTAGCAAAACACCTACTTTAGACAGTCATCTGAACAGTTTCTCAAACTGTAAAGTATTCTTATTCTTTTAATGTATAACGCATTAATGCTCTCAGTCGAGCACATCTAGTCAGCAATGTCATCATTCATCCTACCACGACTAGGGTTGAGCATCATCTCAGTTAAATAGGCATCAGTGTATGCAAACAAAACAGAGCTCCTCAAATATCCGTAAACGTTTGAACATATCTTTGGTCCTTTGTAGGTCAATTATAATGTTCGTTTAACAATTATCTAATGACTTTCACTTAGATATTTGTTGTTATCAACTCATCTTGCATTCATGCAAATGATGTAAATAGTCCAATGCATAATACGACTTACATAATGAATCCTTCAGTTAAACTTAAGGTTTCCATTCATGTGTTCAATCTCATCAAGTGAGATTGATCATTGAGACTCCCCTCAATAACGTGTCATATTGTGTTTAGACTTAATAACCGCTTATGTTTATTCTAATAAACATATATATAACAAGGTTGTATGTCTTATTTTATAAATCCCTTAAGAGAAACTTCATTCCAAGCTAATGATTAAAGTCTAGCTTAGATAGAATATTGTTTCTAATATGCTAATGACATATGAGATTTAAGAAAATAAATACAGTGCTCCAACTTGCTCTCAGTGTACTTAGGAGTAATCTTATTAATCAAAATCAAATTAATGATTTTATAATTAACTTTAGATCTCTGCTTCTAGATGCATGATCTAAACCACACATGGATTCTTTTATCTTGTATACATAATAAAGATTATATGGATTCATAAACCCTTTTGATTACTCATCATCCTCGCAAAGGTAATCAACAAGAAAAGTGTTTTGATATCCTATTTTCATATTTCATTTACATGAAAACATGTATGACAATTAATCATCTTTATACATTTAATGTTTGTAGGTAGGAAGATTTAATCATAGTCAATTTCTTGAGTACGAGTAAACTCCTTTTACTACGCGTGCATTAAATGTGTGTACAAGTTTGTCCTTTTGAGTCTTCTCATCAGGAAACTCATTCTTAACCTTACAGTCTAACTGATTGGTAAGAGATCAATCAAGCTCCATGAGTGATTGTCTTTCAAGGACTGCATTTTAACATTCATAGTTTTGAGCTATTCATCAGATACAAGATCTAATAATGCATTTATATAGTTAGCAGGTTCACTATGATCCTCCAACTTATATCCCTTAGCATTGATAAAAAAACTATATCATTCAGGTGCAAGAGGTATCCTTGCGGATTTATGAATGAGAGATATCAATCTATGGTTTAACATATGCATGTTCAACCTTATTATGACATTAGCAAGTGTACTCAGAAGGTTGCTCTTGAATAACTTCAAGATCTAAAGGTTCTCCCACTTGCTTTTGTAAGTAGAGACTAATCTCTAGATACTCAGCATCTTGAGTAACAATAAATTGTTTTCAAGTGGGACATCCAAAATACATCGTTAGTTCTTGACTCTAGTTTGTTAATTACTTACTCTTAGGTATTTAACAAATTCAGAACTTCAATCAAGACATAATGTGATTCATCCCATGCCATAATACAATGGTGTCTTAAATTCCTTCTGGGTTGAAACCATATTGAGTGTACACATGGCACATCCAATTTTCTAACCTTGATAGCTTTGGAGGTAAAACAGTTTAAGTCATCAAAGATCAAACAATATCTATAGAGTTTGATTTTCCATGATGGACATACCATAAAGTTGTGGTATTCCACGAGGATTGATGTTGCGGGACTATCCCACAACTTATTAGATGAACTTGTGTTCTTTGGCTTACATATCTGCCAACCAAGTCAAACCAGATGGCATCAATAGTATTTTTAGCCTACTGCATACTTTATATTATAAGTCTTTGAACAAGTCAATGACTTCATGTGCAAGTTTTGACTAGAAAACATAAACATTAAATATTTTACTATACGTCGTAAGTGTACATGTCTTTAACAAGAAGACACAACAAGTTAACGTCTTACTTTACGTTATAAGTCTTTCAACAATTAACGGAATTGATGTTTGTGTCTTTACAAGAGACCTAAACATATTCAACTAAAGTAATTACGAGCACTGACTCTTGGCCTCAATAGTAAATTTAAGTTAATTTCATACTTCATGATTATGACTTTACAAGAATACATAATCATATTTACCAAACAATTCAGTGAATATGTCGAAGTAGCTTTTCATGTTATCTTGACATTTGTTCTAATTAGGGCAACATACATTTTATATGTAGAAGTCCTAGTAGAATCTTAGTTTCTTACCTTGCAGTCAAGAAAAACCATTAGTGTTAGGAATATAAATATTCACATGAAAGACTCGGTCACCCCGAGTATGGATTAGCATTAAGTAGCTCGTAGGTTTAATCATATTAGCTTAGATATCGTTTCACCATGGAGTCAGGTCGGGTCTTTACCCACTGTCAGCCCAGTCCATAGCCTACTAGAGGCGTTCTTGTGTTTTGTATAAATAGCCCTTCCCACCTATGGGAAGGGTTGGAACTTCATTTACTAAATATAATACACTTCCATTTTCTCTCACTAGAAGTTTCCCATCTCTTTCTTTCTCTCTTTAGAATTCGATTCTTGCTTAATCTTGTAGGTGTGTTATGTTTATGAATATCTTACAATTGGTATCAGAGCCATGGTTGATTAGTGGTTGAATTCGTGGTGATTGTTTCTTTGTTTTCTTCCTTTCTCTTCTTGGTTCGAATAGATAACTAGAAAACATCATAGTTGGTGCTTAGTTTGTGGTTTAAATTGTTAAAACTTTGTACCTTCATGTTCTCATATATCCCTTGTATCATTTCTTACTAAGTTACGGTCAATTTGGTGCTTTACTTGGAAGATTCAAAGTTTGTTCTTGATTGTGATTTGTGTCTCGGTACACATTTCCTTGTTGCGATTTATGTTGGTTGGGAAATTTAGTGTTGCGATTTGGGTTAGTTTGGACTGCGTTTTGGTTTTTAACTAAAACGGGAAAGAAGACAAAACGCAGTGAAAGTGACACTTTGTCTTGTTGTGACTGTGTTTTGCCCTCCTATATTTTGAGCTACTGCGTTTTGGTCTTCTACATTTTGTATCTAGCTGCAGTTTGGTCCTCTAAGTTTTGTTCTCTGCAATTTGTGGTCTCTGCGGTTTGCTTCAACTATTGCGGTTTGACATTGTGTTTTTAATCTTGCGTTTTGTACTATTTTTCAGGTTGCGGTTTGAGTTTTGCTGTCTGCGGTTTGCCACTTGCGGTTTGCTTTAGCTTGCTTGCGCTTTGCCTATTGCGGTTTGTTGTTGCGTTTTGCCATACTCAAGACCAATTATCAAGACAAACTAAACGTTATGCTGCCAAAATCTTGTCAAAACTTGCGTTTTGAGCATTGAGACTTGCTTAATTCATTACTTTGATCCAATCGTTAATCATAACACATTCAAGTAATCAAATCACGGTTTATTCTTGATTTTTGTAAAATCCCGCGAAAGAATCTATTTCTCGGTTTAAATCATAGAATTGTAAAATCCCGTGCAAGTTTACATCATGGCAAGCACTCCTTCTGATGACATTCAAGCTGCCGGGTCCGATACCCGCCCTCCTATGCTTGATAGGACGGATTATGAATCATGGGCACAAAGAATACGACTTTATTGCTTGGGAAAAGAGAATGGTGTTAACATTCTTAAATCCATTGATGAAGGACCTTTTCAAATGGGCACCACTAGAGATGTTGTCACTACCGCTGAGGATGGAACTGTCACTCTTGGAATCGACAGGCCACGTAATTACAACGATCTTAATGAGGAGGAGAAGAAGCGTTATGATGCAGACATTAGAGCTTCTAACATTGTGATTCAAGGACTTCCCAAAGACGTTTACAAGCTTATCAACTTCAACACTGAAGCCAAAGCTGTTTTGGACAATGTTAAAATGCTTCTGGCTGGATCTGAACTGACCAAAGAAGATCGTGAATCTCAGTTGTATGATGAGTTTGAGCACTTCAAGATGAATCCTGGTGAAAACATCACTGACTATTATGTGAGATTTCACAAGCTTGTGAATGACATGAGGATCATCAGGATGACAATGCCAAATATCCAGCTCAATTCTATGTTTGTGAACAACATGTCACCTGAGTGGGATAGATTTTTCACAGCCGTGAAGCTCAACAAAGGATTGAGAGAGACTAATTATGAACAATTGTATGCCTACTTACAACAACATGAAAAGCATGCTGTCTATGATCGTCAATTGAGGGAAAAACTCAATCCAACAACTTCTAATGATCCACTTGCATTTGTCTCAAATGTGCAGCCGTTCAATCAATCCTCACTTGATCAAGTTTATCACCATCCTTCTTCATCACAGAATCAGACATCATTTGTCCAATCATCTTTACACCCACCATCTGCTATGAACACCCAACTGGACTCAGGATACTCTCATACGGAAAAGATGATTGATAATCTCTCCAACCAAGTTTCTTTACTTGTACAATAGTTTAGAGCAACACTCCCTCAAACCAACAACCAACTTAGAACGTCATCAAATCCACGTAATCAAGCAACAGTGGAAGATGGAAGGGTTGTGGTTCAGAATGTTCAGGGAAGGCAGAATGTGAATCAAAGGAACATTGGTCGGGGTAACATACAGAACAGAGTTGGGAATGCTAATTAGGGACAGGGAAGGAAAATTAAATGTTACCACTGTGGTGGACTAGGACACATAGCAAGGAACTGCACTCAACCAAAGCGTCCACAGAACTCTGACTACTTCAAAGATAAGATGTTGTTGATGCAAGCTCAAGAGAATGAAGCAGCTTTGGACGAAGAGGAGTTATTGTTTCTTGCTGGTAATGAGGGGAACACGTTTGATGCTGATGTGGATGATCAACCGGTTCAGGACTTGGAACTAAATTATCCCAACATCTTCCAAGCTGATGACTGTGATGCTTTTGACTCAGACGTTGATGATGAACCCACTGCTCAAACCATCTTCATGGCTAATCTGTCTTCTGCAGTCTCGTCATCACAACAATCTGGTCCTTCCAACGCAACTGTCATATCTGAGGTACTAAAGCTGTATGACACATATAACATGGTCGATGAACCGAAGATTCCCAACAAAGTACAACAGACAGATGTTGTTGAATCAGATATTGCTGATATGGGAAATAGTAATGTTATCCCATATGAACAATATGTGAATCAAAACGACGTGTCTGTTGTACCAAGTAGTGCATCTTCTGTTGTCGATAATACTTGTGAGTTGCATGAGAACACCGTGTTTATCCCTGATGACACCTTGACCACTAGACTTAACATCTATAAAGATCAGGTGGCCATATATGAACAACGTGCAAAATTTGAGCTAACTGAACGTGAGCAGAAAATGGATAGTCAAATGCGTACATTCATAACAGAACGTAATTTAAGGGAAGAAACATTGAAAAAGGAGTTATATTCTTTACGAAAACAACTTGATCAAACTGTTAAACAAAAACAGGAGATCCAAGAAAGTGTAATTACACTAAAACATGATTTCAAAGAAAAAGAAACAAAACTCTTAAATGATTTTTCCAGACTTAAAAAGTTGTGTGATGAACATAGTGAAAAGAATGTAGGTGAACCTAAATCAGCTTTCCTTAGGAGTGCTAAAGTAGCCCAACCTTCCTTATATGATGGAAATGAACTGCTTAAGCCTGGTCATGCCCCTCCTGATGTGTCATCATTTGAAGAGACTAATGAGATAGAAGTAATAAATAGAGAAAAATTGGCTGAAAAAATGAAGGATCCCAAATGTATAGCAAATCGAGTCATAATCAAACCCCATGATTACTATGAGGAGAACCGATTGGCTATTTTTGTACCTCAAACTAAGTTGACTCCAGAACAAATATTTTGGTCCTTAGACTTAGAAAAAAGGAAAGCCGAAGAACTTCAAGCCAAAACTCCACCCTTTAGAAAGATAGCTGCAGCAACGGTGTACCCACCCAATACACCCATGCACTTAGTTCCTTTAACTCTTCCCACAGAATGTAAAACTCTAATTAGCATATATGTTCTTTGTCAACTATTTGCTGATTTTGATAAAACATGTAAGAAGAGAATTACGCCAACGGGAATTACTGAAGGGGAAAGGGGTTTTGAACAAACAAAACGGTGCTACTTAACTGAGGTTATTCCATTTTTTAAACTTCTCAAAGAACATTTTGAGGGCATGCAAAAAACCCTTGAAACTGAATTAAAAGAGATGAAAGAAGTGTTTAAAGATATGGAAAACATAGGGAAACAAAATGCTATTGATCTTAAATGCTGTGAGATTGAAAGAAAGAATATTCTCATCACCAATGAGAATTTGATTGCTAGATGTATTGCACAGGATGTATTTTATACTGCTACTGATTCTGCATTAACTGCTTGTCAATTTCATGAGTTGTCTATTGCATTGAATGTTTTCCAGAATCGTGTTGTTGAGCTTGAGGGGGAGAATTTAAAATTGCATGAGAAAATCCAAAACAATGACCATGATAACATGGTCAGGCATTTTTCAAAACTAGAGGTTGATAATCTTAATTTGCAATTAAAATATCAACATTTAGAAGAAAGAACTAAAATCTCAAATGTCAAGACATCTTTGGATGCTCCTGAATTTGATACATATTTTGAATTAAGCAAACGAGATGAAAAAATTCAAGCTCACACTAACATGATTCGAAAATTGAGGGCCCAAATTGCCCAATTAAAATCGAATAAGAGTGATGTGATTGGCACCCATAAACCATCGTCTTTAGATTCTCAGAATTTTCACTATCAAGACACCATCAATAAATTACAACATAAAAATGATTGTTTTCAAGCTGAAAATTCAAAAGTCAAACAACATTACAAAGAGTTATATGATTCGATTAAGATCACGCGTGATAATAACAATGAAAAGATAACTTCTTTGCTTAATGAGATCAAGAATCTAAAGACTCAGGTGAAAGGGAAAATGCCAATCATCACTAGTGATAATGTTGTTCCAAAGGTTTCTGCTTGTAGTAAGTATGAAATTGATGTTGTGCCTATTCTGCTTCCCTTTTGGAACAATAGGTCTAGTCATCAAGTATATCTCACTCACCTTAAGGATAGCCTTGATACCCTTCGTGAGATCGTAGAAGAGGATAGGATAAATAAACCACTTGACAGTGCAGTTGTAGATGCCTGCTTCCTCACTAAACGATCTCAGGAACTCTTAGAATACGTCATTGGCACATGTCCTAAGATTGATAACAAGCGAGATAGGTTTATTGCATCATCCTCAATGACTAAGAACAAGCATGTTACCTTTGATGTACCATTAACGACATCTGAACCCAGCACCTCAAAACCAGAAAAACAAATGGCAGTGAAACAAACTAATGTTCCCATCATCACTTCTACAGGAGTAAACAGTGACACTAAAGCTAGCAGGTCAAAGCCTAGTCGTAATACAAAGAAAGATAGGACTGCGCCAGCTAAGAGTGCTCATCAGGAGAAAGTAGAAGACCATCTTAGGAACAATAAACTTGATTTGATCAAAAAGAATCGTGTTGATTCTAGTATTAGCTATAAGCGTACTGTAATTAATTCGAATTCTAATGCTATTTGTAAGACATGTAATGAATGCTTAATTTCTGGTAATCATGATGAATGTGTTGTGTCATTCTTGATGTCTTCTCACTGATCCCCAGTTAAGAATGTTAGGAAACCTAAACTGAGTAAGCTAATTTGGAAAGCAACAGGAAAAATGTTTGCTCATGTTGGATATTAATGGAGACCGACTGGAAGAAAATTCACTTTAGGAGATCAGTGTCCCTTAACAAGAATGACTAATCATAAAGTAGTGACTGTTAAGGAATGGAAGCCAACTGGTCGAATTTTCCCTTTAGAGACACAATGCCCTGTAACTAGGTCAATTGTTGCTACTAGTGAAGTTTCCACTGTGAATACCATGGCATCGATGAATCCTGTAGTTCCAGAGTTTGTTTGTGCTAACCAAACGGACCCCAGTTGCACGTGGGGATCCACCTTTTTCAGTTATCCATCGTTGTCTGTTTTCAAATGCAGGTCGTACAAATCGTCCTTTGGTATTTGGACTCAGGCTGCTCAAAACATATGACCGGGGATCGCTCACGGCTCAAGAATTTCGTGAATAAGTTTATCGGGACAGTTAGATTCGGGAACGACCATTTTGGGGCAATTATGGGTTATGGAGATTATGTGTTTGGTGACAGTGTAATTTCCAGGGTATACTACGTGGAAGGACTTGGGCACAATTTGTTCTCTGTTGGTCAATTTTGTGATTCCGATGGTATTGATCTCCTTAAAGGCAGTCGTGGCACTAATCTATACACCATCTCTATTGAAGACATGATGCGGTCCTCTCCTATTTGCTTGCTGTCAAAGGCCTCAAAGAACAAATCATGGCTTTGGCACCGTCGTTTAAATCACTTAAACTTCGGCACCATAAATGAACTTACTCGCAAGGATCTTGTACGAGGTATGCCCAGATTGAAGTTTGAAAAGGATCATCTTTGTTCTGCTTGTCAACTGGGCAAAAGCAAGAAGCATACTCACAAACCCAAAACTGTCAACACCATCATGGAAGTTCTTCACACCCTTCACATGGATCTGTGCGGACCAATGAGAGTGCAGAGTATTAATGGGAAGAAATATATTCTTGTGGTGGTCGACGACTACTCTCGATTTACATAGGTGAAGTTTTTGAGAACCAAGGACGAGACTCCAGAGGTTATCATAAAACTTATCAAACAGCTACAAGTAAGACTCAACAAAACCGTCAGAATCATCCACACAGACAATGGAACTGAGTTTATTAACAAACAACTCATTCAAATTTATGAAAGTATTGGCATAACTCACCAGAAAAGTGTTCCACGCACTCCTCAGCAGAACGGGGTTGTTGAAAGACAAAATCGTACTCTTGTGGAAGCGGCACGAACCATGCTGATATTTTTCAAGGCACCGACGTTTCTTTGGGCGGAAGCAATTGCTACAGCTTGTTACACCCAAAACCGATCCTTGATACATACTCTTCACAACAAAACTCCATATGAGCTGATACATGGCAAGAAACCAGATCTTTCTTTTCTGCGAGTGTTCGGTGCTCTATGATACCCGACAAATGACAGTCAGGATCTGGGAAAACTAAAGGCTAAAGCAGACATTGGATTCTTCGTTGGGTATGCACCAGATCGCAAGGGATACCGAATCTACAACAAACAAACCTAACAAATTATGGAAACCATTCACGTGACATTCGATGAGCTGACTGAGCAAACGGCTCCTGGACACACAAGTTCTGGACCCGCACCTAATCTTTTGTCTCCTGGACCAATTAGTCCAGGGCTTGTACAACATCCCACTCCTGCAGTTCCTTATGTACCCCCTATGAGTGATGAGTTGAAGAATTTGTTTGATCCGATGTTTGATGAATACTTTGAGCCACTAACTGTTGATACTACAACTGAAGCTCCACCTTTACCTCCAGTTGCTGATGCTCTAATTCCACACAACTCAGATGGTCCATATGTATCTGTCTCAATTAGTCAAGACGCACCATCTGCCAGTCACTCACCATCATCATCGAATATTCAATCTCCTTCGGTACAACAAAGCTCTGCAGTTAATAATTCTTTAGATGTGAATCCTTTTGCTCCTGCTGATGATGCTCCGTTCATGAACATATTTTCTCTTGAATCGTCTAATGATGCATCTCCTTCAGGGGATCCTAACACGGCTACATCAGTTCCCTGTCCTCAACCACATGAACCTCTCAGAAAATGGACAAATGATCATCCGATTGAAAACATTATTGGGAATCCTTCTCGCCTGGTATCCACACGAAAGCAACTTGCCACTGATGCCTTGTGGTGCTTTTATAATTCGGTACTATCAAAAGTCGAACCTAAAGACTTCAAGACTGCAATCTCGAAAGATTGTTGGTTCAACGCTATGCAAGAAGAAATTCACGAGTTCGATCGATTGGAAGTATGGGAATTAGTACCACCTCCAGACTGTGCTATGATTATAGCTCTCAAGTGGATCTTCAAACTGAAACTTGATGAGCATGGTGACATTCTGAAAAACAAGGCACGACTAGTTGCAAAGGGATATCGTCAAGAAGAGGGCATAGACTTTGAGGAATCATTCGCACCTGTTGCTCGAATTGAAGCAATCAGAATCTTCCTCGCTAATGCTGATAGCAAGAACATGACAGTCTACCAAATGGATGTGAAGACTGCATTCTTAAATAGCGAGTTGAATGAAGTTGTCTATGTCAGTCAACCAGAAGGTTTTGTGGACCCTGATCATCCTAACTATGTCTACCGTCTGAAAAAGGCTCTCTATGGCCTTAAGCAGGCGCCTAGGGCATGGTACGATACACTGTCAAAGTTTCTTCTGGCAAACAAATTCTCCAAAGGCGTTGTTGATCCCACATTGTTCACTCAGAAAAAAGGCAAACATTTACTTCATGTTTAAATCTTTGTTGATGATATTATTTTTGCCTCGACCGACCCATTGGAATTTGATCGTTTTTCAAAAGAGATGAGCTCGAAATTTCAAATGTCAATGATGGGACAAATGTCTTTCTTCTTAGGTTTACAAATTTCTCAAAGTCCCGGAGGCATTTTCATAAATCAATCTAAATATGCTAATGAAATATTAAAGAAATTTGGATTTAATTTATGTGACCCTGTTGACACTCCCATGGTGGAGAGAACAAAACTGGATGAGGACCTCTCTGGGATCCCGGTTGATCAAACTAAATACCGTAGTATGATTGGATCCTTGATGTATCTCACTGCCAGTAGGCCGGATCTCCTATTCACTGTATGCATGTGTGCTCGGTATCAGGCTAAGCCTACCAAAAAGCACCTTAAAGCGGTTTAAAGCGGGTCTTTCGGTATCTCCAAGGAACCATTCACATGGGTCTCTAGTATCCGAAGGACACCGCCATGGAACTAACAGCCTATGCAGATGCTGACCATGCAGGGTGTCAAGATACTCGTCGAAGTACGTCGGGAGGTGCTCAATTTCTTGGAGAAAAGTTGGTGAGTTGGTCGTCTAAAAAGCAAATGAGTACTTCCATGTCTTCCACAGAGGCTGAATACATCACCATGTCTTCATGTTGTGCTCAAATCCTATGGATGAAATCCCAACTTTCAAACTATGGCTTTGTATACAGCAAGATTCCTCTTTATTGTGACAACAAAAGTGTCATTGCTCTCTGCTGCAACAATGTCCAACACTCTAGATCAAAGCACATCGATATCCGACATCACTTCATTAGGGAACATGTTGAAAAGGGTGTGGTTGAACTATACTTCGTGAGGACTGAGTACCATCTGGCAGATATCTTTACTAAAGCACTTCCGAGAGAACGGTTCCAGTTTATTCTCCCGCGCCTTGGTATGAAGAGTCTGAAGCCAGAAACACTCAAAAGCCTTCAGGAAGAGACTGAGGAGTAATGGATTTGCCTCGTGTATCCTTTGTATATATTTTATACCAAAAACAAAATACAAAAATATAAAATCAAGAAAATCCATAAAAATCAGAAAAATAGAAAATTCCAAAAATAGTTTTTCAAGTCATGTCTTCTGGTATCGATAACATTTACGGTCCTAGAAATGTCATTCAACAATGACACGGGTCTTTAAATGAAGTTCGAGCAGAAGTTCAAATTGTTTCTCAAAACATGCCTAAATGGCTTGCTATTATTTCAGATACGCAACCCGTTTTTCAAAATGAGGAAAGCACGTCGCCAAAAAGACGGTTGTTCCTAACAACGGGTGATTAAGTTCTCCCGGGCATGGATTACTTTACATCCGTGCACCCACGATCTGATGTACATTTCAGGGCATCATTTCTCGTATAAGAAGAGAAGTCTTCCTTACATCGCAAATACTTTTTCATCTATGATTATTCAGGAAAGTATTTGTGCTAAACTTGGTGGTACCATGAATTTTTTTGGAAATCAATCAGACTTCAAGTTTTTCATAAAATTTGTCACTCAATCAATGACTACAGCTCTTTAAATAGAAAACGGGTCATCGATTGAGGGGGAGAGTGATTTCAAAAAATTTATATCATCAAAACAAGTCACTTTGTACATAATAAGCAGTGAATTTAATGAAACTTGTTGTTATGTGTCAGTGTATGATTTTTAATTCAAATATCTTTCAAACTTATCATACCTGACACTAACATTATCCCTCATTGATTGAGGGGGAGCATTAGTATGTTCCATTATCAGCACATATTAAAACTGACCACATTTTCTCCCATATTTTCTAAACTTATTTAAATCAATTGGGATCACAAAATCTCAAAAGATTTGAAATTTCTGATCGGGGGAGAGAATATGATTTAAATATGCAATCTGATAAAAATGTGATGTTTTGGACTCAAATGTAAGCTCTCCCATATGTGCTAAACTCTTTTTGATATCAATGCACATATTGAGGGGGAGCAAATGGTTTGTGGTGACACAAAGGATGTGGCATCTCATATGAACGCGACTCAGACTTCACCAATGAATTGATGAAACAAAAACTGTCATTAATCGAAAGGACTTGTCCTGGCCGGGTAATAATTTCAAGCTGGTCTAACCAGTGATGTAAGCGTGTCTCGAAGAGGACTTGTCTGAGTAGAGTGTACCGTTTCCAGAAACTTTATGTGGACTTGACCAGGCCGGGTAATAATTTCAAGCTAGTCTAACTAGTGATGTAAGCGTGTCTCGAATCGGTCATGTTCACTGAAAGTGGATCAATTCAAAAAGTGCAAACTCTACCCAACATGTGCAAATTTATAATAAAAACATCTGAGCACATGTTAAGGGGGAGCATTTGAAAAGTATAAAACTCTCAAAGTGTTAGCAAAATGTGTTTCATAATCATAAATGCTTTGAGAGATTTTACAATGATTTGGTTGACGGCAACATAGGATAGTCATGGTGTTATAAGGTGACTAAGATTAGGAAAACCGTCCTATGATCCGCCAGAGCCGGAGGGATCTACCCAAGGACAATACCGAATAGTTAGTATTAGAAAGTCCTTAGGTATGATTATGAAAAAGAAAAAAAAATGAGTAATATGAGAAAGGAGAAAGAAGGGGTTGAAGAATTAAAAAGAAAATTAATGTGAAAGGGTGAAAAGAAACAGCCCTCCAATTATTCAACCTTAGGGCAGAAACCGGGTTCAACTCATATGCTACTGGTTGTTACTAAGGTGACACCGGTATTGAAGACAAGACGTCATGGACCCAGTGACGCACTGCACTAAACCTTCTAGCCACTCAAGTTCTCTTAAAAGAACTTGTTTCATTCTCACAGGGAACCCTGCATAATCTATCGATCACTCATTACGAGTTATGTTGATATTGAAACACGAGACACCACTCCAGTCTCCAACTACCAAAAATTGCACTTATCGAGTCTAGAGCCGCAAGATACATCAAAAGATCTCATAGGAACACATGTTACTTCTACACTAGTTGTTCAACATTAAGGACACCAGTTGTAAACTTATGAGTCCTATGCAGATTTTAGCAATCTGCCAGAACATTTATGAGGGAATTTACAAATGTAATTCTCAATGATTGAATGGAAATTCCTGCCAGGGTCAACATCAAACAGCCCTGAAAGCAGGTCACTTCGATAATTCTTTGTGGATTACGCTTAGTGGTCGCGGCGGTTTCAAACGGTCTATAGTCGTGGAGTGAACTCCAGTGACTCACATAATCGTTGATGTACTTTGGTAGATCTTGTAAACCCTCTCGGGGGTATCCGATTCAGGAACGGCCTTGGCAAGGATTAGAGAAAGTTTTCACACTATGCTGTTAACGATCTCAAAATCCAAACCTATAAGTGCTGGATGTTTTATTGCTAACTGTTGTATGCAAGAATCCCTGGCGGTTGCAGCTGATTGCCGAAAAGATGCCGATCCATCACCCCATGCTCACACTTCACCATCATAATCAATGAAATCATGATAATTGAAAGACTTTCAATACTGCTTCCGCGACTCTGATGTTGAAAATCATGATCCAGAAATGTGTGAGCATGTCGGTCCAAAGATCACAACGTCACATTGAGATGATACTGCAAAAAGATGACTTGGAGACGTACGTTGGATGATGACCTCAAAGATCATCCAAGACAAAAGAACAGTCATCAAAAGTTCACTGGTGAAAGTACAAAGATTAATGACTTAGAAGAATCAAAGACTACGAGCTAGAAATTCAAATTCATGTAATAGAATGCTAGAATTCAAAGTGCAATTTTCGGGGTGACTGATTCGTTGGTTTTTGAGTATATTTATTTTTCCAAAGGAAAAGGCAACGTATGCTTTTTCCCCGGGTCGTGTCTCAACGAAGGTCGAATATCGAGTTGTTGTAAACGTTGACGAATACGTGTGGTGAATGAGTGTAAAAGAGTGATTGATTTGTGATTTTTATACTACGAACAATAAAATATGAAATAAAAACAACTAATTATGCTAAGAAAACAACTAAGCTAAGCATACGAACCTAAAAACGAAAATTAGAATTTAAAAACGTTACACGACGAATTTTAAAACGTAAATAAAAGTGATTTTGTGAAATTTAAAACCTAAAAATATAAAAATAATTTTCCTATATTAAATCTGATAAAAGAAAATTTTTGGAAAAAGAAAAATATTTTTTTGACTTTTTAATAATTTTTTATGAATTAAAAACTAATTAAAACTATTTAAATGATTTAAAAATAGTAAAACATTTTGAAAAAATCTGAAAAATTCTGAGTAAATCTAAAATTAAGTTTACTATCTAGGAAAAATAAAATCAGAACTGAAATACACCTAAATAAGCAGATCAGTCAAATAAGCACTTGCAATAAGCACTAAAAATAAGCAAATCTTATCCAGAAATTCCACAAAGTTCAAATCCCAACAAACACACTTTATAAAGCTCAAATCAACTTTTGGAGACCAAGTAAACACTCAGAATTAGCAAATAAGCACTTGAACAATTGGATGAATGAGACAGAAAATGGGTCTAAACAGCCAACTTTATAGCCTAAATAAGCAGTCCAATTAAGCAAAATACTTAAACCTAATGGGGGCAAAAGACTCCCAATACTACTAGCTACCCAAATCTACTTTAAAATCCAATTTTCAACTTCATTTGCTTATCTAAATCTATCTTTGAAAAAGTGCCTTTAGGCTGAATTTTGAAACAAGCTAAACAGCAGATCTGATTATGGGTGTTTTGAGACTCAGAATAAGCACTCAGTTAAACTTAAAATGTGGATCCCAGATACTGAGCTTAAAATCAACTATATGAACTAGCAATAAACCAAATTTCAATTCAAGAGCTTAACTATATAAGCTTCCAAGAGGCTCAGATCAGCAGTCAAAAATAAGTGCAGGATTGCACTTGTCTAATGTCTGATGCAGCAGAGGAGATTTTGGCGCAAAAGATGTGCAAAACAAGACCACAGCAAATCAACCTATGGTAACACACTTTAGAACCTTTACACTACTTTTTCAATTCAATAAAAACCTCAAAACAACTCAGCTTATTGCTGAGCTTAATGTGACAGATTTTGGGACTCAATTAAGCAAATAAGAACAAATTGATTCTAGTGATCACTAAACCTCAAACTTTCTACTGATATTATCTCAAATTACCTTAATGAAGCCAAATCTTATTTCACCTAACTGCCAATCTACAGTAACAAGCTAGACACCTAATAAGCCAAACATCCCTTTTCAAACCTATTTTTGTACTGATTATGCAATTTACTCTAAACTGAGCTAATCTGAACTACTAGATATTCTGAATATAAAGAACAGAAAAACTTGAACAAATAAGCTATCAAATAAGCTAATCTATATAAGGTCTAAAATAAGCTAGAAAAGAAAAGTAGCACTTACTGATTTTACCACTAATTCAGAATGAACTGATTAATCCTACTAAACCCAGGCTTATAATAAGCCAAATATAAACACCCTAGAACAGCTTATCCACAGCTTATTCCCATAGTTGACTTTTGTTGACTTTTCGATTTTTTGTGAAGCAAAAATGGAATTGTACTGAACAAAAGCTTACATTAAGCTAAGGAGCTTATATAAGCTTCTCCAAACTCAGAAAAACAGCTTGATGAAGCTGTGATTAAAATTATTTTTGTATTTTGGAATTATTTTTCAATGTTTTTGGATTTTCAAAAGAGAGTTTAACTAAAGTTGAATTGTAAATAGAAATAATACTGGAAATGATTTAAATCAACTAAATACAACTTCAAATAACTAAAATCAGACAAACAAATTAACTAGAACAGGATTAAAGTAAATTTAAAAGTAAAATTTCATTAACAAACTTAAAGTTTACAATAGAATTTAAAGATTACAAAACAGAAATTAAATTTGGCAGAGTAACATTAACTAAAAAAACTAACTCCTATCATGAGGATCGACCTCCTATTTATAGCTGAGGGGAGAACCTTCTGGGTTGTCCACGCTGGCGATCCTCGTGCGTCTGAGCTATCCATCACCCTTGGATCTTCCCTTGATCTCCAAGCTTCATCTCTGGCCCTTGGATTAGAATCGACGCGTGTTCGGTCCAATCTCTTGCTGCCATGTGTCATTCTTGGTGTCAGGAGCTTCTAGATGAGCCAATGATTGCCACAATTGCCCTTAATTGTGGTAAATATTCGTACGGTATTTCTAGGGTTCATCTTTTTCTGGGAAAGGATAAAAAGGGGGCGGGTAAATTTTGTGAGTTATTTATTTTGTTTGACTAGTATTAATAAGGATTGACCGGGTGTGGGTTTGTTTGACCCGGGTGAGATTGTGGGTCTTGGGTGGATACGGGTAAATTTATTAGTGGATCAGGTTTTAGGATTTAAGGGTGGTGGGCTAGTTATTTGTTTTGGGCTTGGGATTTTTGTGGATTTATTATAAGATGAAGTGGGTTGAGTTTGTGTTGGATCCGGGTTTTAGGATTTTTAAGGTTCTTGATTTAAGGGACTGAATGTGTATTTTCTGGATTCTCAAGGGACCATTGCTGCCATTTTCCAAAAGATAATCCAAGGGCTGAATTTGACAACTTCTGATAGATGGAAGACCTTGGTTGACTTTTTTTAAAAGATAATCCAAGGGCTGAATTTGACAATTTCTGATAGATGGAGGACCTCGGTTGACTTTTTGACCATAATTTCTTCCCGGCATCGGCTATAAATAACACTTCCATATCTCGTGCTCGGTTTCCCGGTCTTTGCTTGTTTTCATCCCTTTTTCTTTGATATCCGTGCCTGCATATGTAAAAACACAAAAACACAATATATTTGGCATTTTGGTCGGGTTTTTGGTCTATTTGGGTCCGGTTTTGGTCGAGAAATGGTATGTGTTTTAGCACATACCAAAATTCCCCCAGACTAAGATATTGCAATGTCCTCATGCAATGTTATAGAAACACGTTTTTGAAACCGAAAATTTCTAATCTCTTTTTACTAACTTTGAAAAGTAGCAAAATTTTCAAAAGAGATTAAGAAATCTTAAGTTCTAAAAACTCCCCATTTTTCCTTTTATTCTATTTTTGTATTTTTCTTATTATTCATGTGACGGCTTTTGTCGACAATCATTATCTAACGATAACTTTTAGGGTCTTCGAGCAGGAAACACGACTCATAAAGAAGTGACCATACGGATAAAATTCGTCGTTCCTGATTTTTCACGAGTCCCCAAACTAAGCTTAAAAACGAAATCATTGTCATTTACAAGTTAGATTGCTATCACTACCCATGGAAGTTAATTGTGGACTTCTTGTTCCCAAATTCCTATTTTCCTCTATTTATTTTATTTTTGGCGAGAAATGAATTTCTTCAAATTCTCATTTCGATAATTTTTAGTCCGATAAAGATACCTAGTTTAGACGCTAAGTAGTTTCCAGACCTTCCCTCGAAAACCGTTGCATACAAAAATGAGGTCCACATCAAGGTCTCTGATTTAACACGATTTTGAGGATATCCCTTTTATTTGCGACCGAAACAACTCATCTACGAGTCCAGAGACGGAAGCCTTTATTAGGATACCTCGGAGTCTAAATTTGGCATTTTTAACATTATTAAGCACATATTATTAATCCTTGGCCCTTTATAACAATCACAACATCGGCTGCGAACCGGCAAGATGTGATAGTCTATTATGACCTTGGAATTTTTCCTCTGCCTTTATTAGAAGTCTACAACATCGGTTGCGAACCGGCAAGATGCAGAAAACTTTTTATGGCTTTGGATTATTATTATTATTCATTATTCATTATATATTTTGCCAAATCCCGAGTCCTACGGCTTTTATAACAATCCCAACATCGGTTGCGAGCCGGCAAGATGGAATAGTCTATTACACTGTAACACTGGCAGTACCTTGATGTGTACCCAACTTTCATAAGCAAGAATTCTCTAAGGAAGAAATAAAAACTAATCATCGCCAAAACCAAAATACCTTTAATTATTCCTAGATTTCTATTTTTAAGGTGAAACAAGCTTATGGGAACAAAAAGCCACAAATAACTTCGATGAGCTCTAAAGAGATCCAACTACTCCACGTTTAGCAATCTAACTTATAAACAACTCTATCATTTCTCGTTCTTCGCAAATTTAAAATCTTAAAGAATAAGATCCGCGAATGCTTAGCCAAATAATCAAGCCATGCATATATAAAGTCAAATACGGGAACTTGCAAACTCTTAAAAAGAATTCGCGTTTTCTAGCTCCTTGTGTAAAAGACTAGCACAAGCTTATGGATTATAAACGGTTAAGGAGACAAGCTAGGGCTCAACACGCCCGGTCAAGTCAGAATTTTATTCCTACTCTCTCCAGCGGAAAATCAACAAAAATGTCAAAACTTATTCTATTTTTGGACAAAAATTTTAAAATTTTTCTCATTTTTTTGGATTTTTTCAATTTTTGGAGGAAAAACGGGGTTGCATGAGAAAACGGCAAAAATGCAAGGCAAAAATCAAATCGCAAGATTACCCCCCAGACTAAAACGAGACATTGTCCTCAATGTCTTAAAGGTAAGGGTTCTCCTACATAAACCTAAGGCCGTTTATGAATTATGCCAAAGATAAACGTTAAACGATAAGATTTAGGATATCGGATGAGCAACGAATGATGAAACTCGAGGTGAGAGAAGGAAACTACGAGCACGAGAGTCTTCATCATCGGGCATTCCTGGACACATCACAGAAAAACACGAAACACAAGATATGGAAGAGGAGACCTCTTCATGATTTATTAAGAAAAGAGAAAAGAAGATAGATGGATAAGCATGGGGTGCCTCCCACGAAGCGCTTGTTTTTGGTAACCGAGTCACATGAGCTTGACTCGACCCCGAATTTATTTGTCCATGGGGGAGCATGTGGAAAAGATAATCTCTATCGGACTTTCGTTCAAGATGTTTGGATAAACACTGAAGCATACGAAAGTTCCACTCCGATGAGATACCCACGGTATTTTTAGAAAGAATAACCATAAATGGTAATACCGGGGTCAAAGATGGTATCCTCACTCCCGAAAGAGTGAAGGATGGGAGAAGCCACAGTATATGTGATGAAGAGCATAAAGATGTTGATGATGATCATAATAAGCTCTTCATCATCAGCAGAAATTTTGTCAAAAGTCTCGGGCGGGAGGGTTGGGATGAAATCTTCATGAGAAGGTATACCTCCCCCAGACTAGAATCTTCCTCCAGATCAAAATAGAATTTATCATATTCTGGAGGAGATATAAAGAAAGAAAGTTCATCGGAGAACTTGTCGAGATAAAGATCATTCATATCAAAATGAAATGATTCATATTCGGGAGGAGAGATATGAGTATGAGAAGTGGTACTGCCACTACTCGTCTCCTCCAAATGATCAATATCGAAGAAGAAGGTTTCAAAAGATGGGATAGAAAGATTGAGATCAGAAGTGGGATTGCCACTAGCCGTGTCAAACGTAAAACTCTCATAATCGGTACAAGCATCCTCGAGCTCGAGCTCTAGAGGATCAAACGGCTTTTCTTCAAGAATATCTTCTTTAACTTCTTCCGGGGGAAGGGAAAGGAACGGTTCATCAATTATTTTTACTAAATCATCTTCCCCCGGATCTCTGTCAGTCTCAACAATTTCCGGAGAAATTGGAGTTTTATCAAAGAACATCTCGACCTCTTCCTTAGAGATAACATTTTCTTCCATCGTAGGAGAAAGATGGGAAGAGTCGGAATTAAGAATCTCGATGTGATAAACTTGTTCTGGAGGTGGGACAAGTGGTGTGCTCTTAGAGCTAGCAATTTCCACCGCTTCCGTTGTAGTCTCCGATTCGTCTTCATCATCGTCGTCAAGAACACTCTTAGAATTTGCAGCACAACACTCAAACCATTTGCTCGATCCAGGATTGATTTTCATGGCCTTGAGCTCAGCACATTTTTCTGACATGCTCTTGACCGTGAATCTTGAAAGGTTTGGATCAACTCTTTTAGGAGCAATTACGGGATCGGACTTTTGATCAACCGTAGCGACATTGCATTTTTCGGTTTGAGGTTTCGAGTTTGGATTAATATTGAACGTAACTTTTTCCTTATCGACCCGTAAAGTAATTTCTTCACCATAGACATCGATCATAGCACGCCCGGTCCTCAAGAATGATCTTCCGAGAATGAGAGGAACCCGGGGGTCGGCGTCAAAATCAACTACCACAAAATCTGCTGGAAAATGGAACTACCCCACCTTTACAAAGACATCCTCGGCTACACCTTTAGGAAGGGTAATGGACTGATCCGCAAGCTCGAGGGTCATGCAAGTGGGGGTGAGATCGGGTAGAGAAAGTTTCTTCCAGATGGATAACGGCATTAGGTTGATGCTCGCACCAAGATCGGCCAAGGCGTGGCATTCAACCATTCCCGGAAATTCACATGGGATGAGAAATTTTCCGGGATCTCCAAGCTTTTCCGGAAGCTTTTTGAGAATTGCCGCGGAGCAGTTTTCGTTCACTGGAGTTTTTGTCATTTCAAATAATTTTTCTTTATTGCTCAACAAACTTTTGAGAGTAGAAGTGAATTTAGGCATCAGAAGCAAAGCGTCCGCGAAGCTTATATCAAAATGTAATTCTTGGAATATTTGAAAGAATTTTTCCATTTGACTCGAAGCTTTATCACGGAGCTTTTGATCACTCAATCTCGAAGGATACGGAAGGTTTGCTTTGACGGGAATTTCTTCAGGAGCTTTTTCTTTTGGTTCAACATTCTTTGGTTTAGATGGATGGATGACCGGAGGTTGGACGTCTTTGGTTCCTCCGTTGTTAGTAGGAGGTTCCATGTCCTTGGTCACCTCAGTCTCACGGACGACTACCTTGGGAGGTAGAGAAGAATCGGTAGTCGGAGCCGTGGGTCCATCATATGAAACACCGCTCCTAGTAGTGATCGCCTTAGCATCGCCCCTCGGGTTGGCGATCGTGTTGCTTGGAAGAGTAGTAGTACCCGAACCCGAGGGTCGATCATTTAAACATTTGTTCAATTCGGTTATTTGATTAATCATCATTCTATTCATTTCCTCTTGTTTCTTTTGTTGTTGTTGGTTTTGAAGAATGAATTGTTTTAATAACTCATCCGAGGGCGATGGGTTTGGCACAAATCCTTGATTTTGATTGTTTGGAAGATTTGGCCCTCGGTTGTTTTGAACAAAACCTTGATTGTTGTTTTGAAAATTTCCCTGATTAAAATTTCCTGGGTTTTGAAAATTTCCTTGATTCGGGGCTTGGTTATAATTCCCTTGGTTTTGAAAACCTTGATTGCCCCGATTTTGATTTTGATTATTTGGAACATTACGGTTTTGCACTTGCTGATTTTGATTTGGTGGGAAACCGGGTGGTCCGAGGAAGTTGTTAGAACGGTAGCTGAGCAAATTACGGTCACCTTGGGGTTGGTAACCGTTACCACCCGTGTTGTAGGTTCCCGTAGCAGCATAAACATTCTCTTGAGTGTAGCCACCGGAGGCTGGGCACTCGAAATATTGGTGAGGACCACCACAAGTTTCACAACTATGATTAACAACATTGACTTGATTGTTGTTGTTTTGAGTTGAAATCTGATTTTGATGAATTCTCAAGATAGCCGTTGACAAATCATTCATTTGTTTAGAAAGAGCGGCTATCTCGGAAGTAGAGGAATCAGTGCTAGATCTTGTTGACTCATTCCTCTCGGCAGAGGAATCCCAGAAATTATGGTGGGTGGTCATATTTTCAATGAGATCATAGCACTCTTCGGGTCGATGTTTCATAAACGTACCACCGGCAGCAGCATTAATCGTATCACGGTGTCGTAATGTCAAACCATTATAGAAGGTATCTATAATAGTGACCAATAACATATTGTGGTTCGGACACCGATCAATCGATAACTTGTAGCGTTCCCATGCCTCAAACAATGATTCATCGGGAAGCTGACGGAAATTGCTAATCTCATTCCTTAATTTCGTCACCATCGATGGTGGGAAATATTTCGCCAAGAACTTTGTAACCATTTCGTCGAAACTACGAATGGAGTTCTTGGGAAGACGATCAAACCAAGCGGTGGCATGATGCGTTAATGAATAAGGAAAGAGATATAGACGGAGGGCGTCATCGGAGACCCCATTTTGTTTCATACTTTGGGTGACGGTTATGAATTTATCAAGATGCTTGTTCGCATCATCACCCGGCAAGCCATGAAATTGGCACGAGTTTTGGACTTGTTGAATCATATGATGCTTAAGTCCAAAATCGGCGGCTTGAATATTGACGGGGGCAATCGGGCCACCACGTCCGTGCATTGTGGGTTGGCACAGCTCCTCCATCGTTCGGAGATCGGGAGCTGGCATGTGATTATCACCACCCACCGGCGGGTGTTGATTGTTTTGGTCGTCGGCCATTTCTTCAACGGTTGAGAAATGAACACGGTGATTGTGACGAATAATCCTCTCGGGATTCGATAGTGGTGAAAGAAGAGGGTGAGAAGTAGAAGATCGGGTGTGCATACACCAAAAACAAACACAAAATCAAAAAGGAAAACCAAATTTGAAAATAAAATATTTTTGGTTTTTTTATTTTTATAAGAAAAATTAGATTTATTTTCTTTTTGGTGATCGTTAATCAACCGTACTCGTTTCTTTCAAAACTACGCGCAGCGTGGCGGGAGAGAAGAATGGATCTCTCTTCGGTCTGCAATTTAATGTCAAGACCTCCTTAAACCCCGTAATTAGGTTGTAGTAAAGAAATAATCCAAGAAACGTTTAACTTCACGATCTCTTTTGTTGTTTATTCGGAATGGTTTACAACCGCCCTCCTTCAACGGAAGACCAAGGATGTTTATTAAGATGAAAACACTTTAGGAAAAGTGTTTTTTTAATTATTATATTTTTGTATTTTTTTTTTAATTTTTATGAAAACGAAAACTTCCGAAGAAGGGTCTTCAAAACACGATTCTTATGGCGAAACTCCAACTCTTTTCAAGCCTTCCCCGGCAGCGGCGCCATTTTTTGATTCGTTGGTTTTTGAGTATATTTATTTTTCCAAAGGAAAAGGCAACGTATGCGTTTTCCCCGGGTCGTGTCCCAACGAAGGTCGAATATCGAGTTGTTGTAAACGTTGACGAATACGTGTGGTGAATGAGTGTAAAAGAGTGATTGATTTGTGATTTTTATACTACGAACAATAAAATATGAAATAAAAACAACTAATTATGCTAAGAAAACAACTAAGCTAAGCATACGAACCTAAAAACGAAAATTAGAATTTAAAAACGTTACACGACGAATTTTAAAACGTAAATAAAAGTGATTTTGTGAAATTTAAAACCTAAAAATATAAAAATAATTTTCCTATATTAAATCTGATAAAAGAAAATTTTTGGAAAAAGAAAAATATTTTTTTGACTTTTTAATAATTTTTTATGAATTAAAAACTAATTAAAACTATTTAAATGATTTAAAAATATTAAAACAATTTGAAAAAATCTGAAAAATTCTGAGTAAATCTAAAATTAAGTTTACTATCTAGGAAAAATAAAATCAGAACTGAAATACACCTAAATAAGCAGATCAGTCAAATAAGCACTTGCAATAAGCACTAAAAATAAGCAAATCTTATCCAGAAATTCCACAAAGTTCAAATCCCAACAAACACACTTTATAAAGCTCAAATCAACTTTTGGAGACCAAGTAAACACTCAGAATTAGCAAATAAGCACTTGAACAATTGGATGAATGAGACAGAAAATGGGTCTAAACAGCCAACTTTATAGCCTAAATAAGCAGTCCAATTAAGCAAAATACTTAAACCTAATGGGGGCAAAAGACTCCCAATACTACTAGCTACCCAAATCTACTTTAAAATCCAAATTCCAACCTAATTAGCTTATCTAAATCTGTCTTTGAAAAAGTGCCTTTAGGCTGAATTTTGAAACAAGCTAAACAGCAGATCTGATTATGGGTGTTTTGAGACTCAGAATAAGCACTCAGTTAAACTTAAAATGTGGATCCCAGATACTGAGCTTAAAATCAACTATATGAACTAGCAATAAACCAAATTTCAATTCAAGAGCTTAACTATATAAGCTTCCAAGAGGCTCAGATCAGCAGTCAAAAATAAGTGCAGGACTGCACTTGTCTAATGTCTGATGCAGCAGAGGAGATTTTGGCGCAAAAGATGTGCAAAACAAGACCACAGCAAATCAACCTATGGTAACACACTTTAGAACCTTTACACTACTTTTTCAATTCAATAAAAACCTCAAAACAACTCAGCTTATTGCTGAGCTTAATGTGACAGATTTTGGGACTCAATTAGACAAATAAGAACAAATTGCTTCTAGTGATCACTAAACCTCAAACTTTCTACTGATATTATCTCAAATTACCTTAATGAAGCCAAATCTTATTTCACCTAACTGCCAATCTACAGTAACAAGCTAGACACCTAATAAGCCAAACATCCCTTTTCAAACCTATTTTTGTACTGATTATGCAATTTACTCTAAACTGAGCTAATCTGAACTACTAGATATTCTGAATATAAAGAACAGAAAAACTTGAATAAATAAGCTATCAAATAAGCTAATCTATATAAGGTCTAAAATAAGCTAGAAAATAAAAGTAGCACTTACTGATTTTACCACTAATTCAGAATGAACTGATTAATCCTACTAAACCCAGGCTTATAATAAGCCAAATATAAACACCCTAGAACAGCTTATCCACAGCTTATTCCCATAGTTGACTTTTGTTGACTTTTGGATTTTTTGTGAAGCAAGAATGGAATTGTACTGAACAAAAGCTTACATTAAGCTAAGGAGCTTATATAAGCTTCTCCAAACTCAGAAAAACAGCTTGATGAAGCTGTGATTAAAATTATTTTTGTATTTTGGAATTATTTTTCAATGTTTTTAGATTTTCAAAAGAGAGTTTAACTAAATTTGAATTGTAAATAGAAATAATACTGGAAATGATTTAAATCAACTAAATACAACTTCAAATAACTAAAATCAGACAAACAAATTAACTAGAACAGGATTAAAGTAAATTTAAAAGTAAAATTTCATTAACAAACTTAAAGTTTACAAGAGAATTTAAAGATTACAAAACAGAAATTAAATTTGGCAGAGTAACATTAACTAAAAAAACTAACTCCTATCATGAGGATCGACCTCCTATTTATAGCTGAGGGGAGAACCTTCTGGGTTGTCCACGCTGGCGATCCTCGTGCGTCTGAGCTATCCATCACCCTTGGATCTTCCCTTGATCTCCAAGCTTCATCTCTGGCCCTTGGATTAGAATCGACGCGTGTTCGGTCCAATCTCTTGCTGCCATGTGTCATTCTTAGTGTCAGGAGCTTCTAGATGAGCCAATGATTGCCACAATTGCCCTTAATTGTGGTAAATATTCGTACGGTATTTCTAGGGTTCATCTTTTTCTGGGAAAGGATAAAAAGGGGGCGGGTAAATTTTGTGAGTTATTTATTTTGTTTGACTAGTATTAATAAGGATTGACCGGGTGTGGGTTTGTTTGACCCGGGTGAGATTGTGGGTCTTGGGTGGATACGGGTAAATTTATTAGTGGATCAGGTTTTAGGATTTAAGGGTGGTGGGCTAGTTATTTGTTTTGGGCTTGGGATTTTTGTGGATTTATTATAAGATGAAGTGGGTTGAGTTTGTGTTGGATCCGGGTTTTAGGATTTTTAAGGTTCTTGATTTAAGGGACTGAATGTGTATTTTCTGGATTCTCAAGGGACCATTGCTGCCATTTTCCAAAAGATAATCCAAGGGCTGAATTTGACAACTTCTGATAGATGGAGGACCTTGGTTGACTTTTTTTAAAAGATAATCCAAGGGCTGAATTTGACAATTTCTGATAGATGGAGGACCTAGGTTGACTTTTTGACCTATAATTTTCTCCCGTCGGCATCGCGATATTAAATAACACTTCATATCTCGGCTCGGTTTCCGGTCTTTGGCTTGTTTTCATCCCTTTTTTTGATATCCGTGCCTGCCTTAGGGTAAAAACACAAAAAAACAATATATTTGGCATTTTGGTCGGGTTTTTGGTCTATTTGGTCCGTTTTGGTTCGAGAATGGTTGTGTTTTAGCACATACCAGTGACCTCCCTTAGGGGGAGATTGTTAGGAATATAAATATTTACATAAAAGACTCGGTCACCCCGAGTATGGATTATCATTAAGTAGCTCGTAGGTTTAATCATATTAGTTTAGATATCGTTTCACCATCGGGTCGGGTCTTTACCCACTGTCAGCCCAGTCCATAGCCTACTAGAGGCGTTCTTGTGTCTTGTATAAATAGCCCTTCCCACCCATGGGAAGGGTTGGAACTTCATTTGCTAAATCTAATACACTTCCATTTTCTCTCACTAGAAGTTTCCCATATCTTTCTTTCTCTCTCTAGAATTCGATTCTTGCTTAATCTTGTAGGTGTGTTATGTTTATGAATATCTTACAATTAGTCATATTGTTATGTGTTGTACCTTGCACACAATTAAGATTTCTCCAACTTGTGCGTGGCACAACACCATGAGAGTATACAGACAACACTACGCTCGTTTGTTTGTATGAGCAATATGACAATGTCTAAGATAACATATGATTTTTAGTCAAAATCAAAATATAGATATGTAGAACTTTATCGTTTTAATGATGAATCATGCATAACAAGTTTATAGATAACATTTCAGGAAGCAACATCAGGAACGCGACAAGTTATCTTATAAAATTTATGCAATGGTTCTTATATAAACTATGATGCTTAACATGTAGAAAGTAATGTATTATTTCAAGACAATCTGGAAATAAGATGGGCATCTTTCAAGGTAATAAAGCTTACAGCTCCCATTGGATTAGACAACATTACATGTGTTTCGTCACCAGTAATATAATCATGTAGATCCCACTGGATTAGACAACATTTATGAGTGTTACGTCACCAGTGGAGAGTGAGTGGCGATTGCATACTTTCCTTCTTTCTTTGAATATCTACACATTATTGCTAATGTGAGTCACTTTGACTAGTAAACATGTACTTAGGTATTCAAGAAAGTGCATCAAGTTCTAACATATAGATGATGGGCTAGCCGTCATTGCTATTTTAACTTGAAAATAGGCATGCATTTCCTCCATAATTGGTCTACGTTACCACAAGGGTATGTAGAACCTTAGTAGGTTTATTGGGTTAAATCAAATTGCTAGGTAATCATGCTAGTAATTGCCTTTACCATTTTGCGGTTTATTAATATTTCCGTCTTCGAATTATTTAAACTAATTTTAGTTTGGTAGCTATAGAAAACGTGTTCTCTAGTTATCCAAATATCTTATATTTCTTCAAGGTTTCAAAACCGGAACTAAGGTTATAAAACAACCTTGAAAGAATAAGATGTGTAACCATACTTAACCGTTTTGACTTTTATAAGACATCATGATTTCTAAAGTAGGTGTTCTTTGAGTTTGATTAGAATTAGGAAAATTCAAATATTCCTATTATGGCTTTTCCTCATAAAGAAAAAGGATAAGAACAAATCTATTTCTTATATGGAAAGAACGACTTAGTTCGTCCTTTTAACAAGAAAAGAACAAACTCTTGTTTACGGTTTGTGTTGCATTAATTCATTAATTGAATTTACAAAGTTCATTTTTAGTATTTTCGATAATTATCCTTTTGTAATTTAACTACCCCATGTTTACAATTTAACACAATTAATTTACAAAAAGGCTAAGATCCACATTGTGCTTCTACTATCACATCAGTTGATCTGCTAGCAATAATAGATTCAATTGGTAGGCGACGATCACCAATTGTATTACATGTACAACTCTTAGATCCTTATGGGACTCATGGCATCTAGTGTCAAACAACTAGTGTCATGTAGGCATGTTTAGTCCCATCTTTGCCTCGGGTCAAGGTCTCACCGCTTAATTCGATTAAGTCATCTAATTTGAGAACGTGTGAGAATATATCTAGGTCCCACGCATAGAGAATAGTCACCTTGGGTTACAATTCAACCTAGGTCCCACGCATAGGCAAAAGGTAATTGCAAGTGTTCTCAAGCGATTGGACGACATGACTTAAATTTGTGACGGGTAAAATATTTTGATGTGAATCAAAAAGGTGTACGAAAGAAGCATGCATTCATTCTTCGTAGCACAAGTTAAAAACTTTTCTTAACTTAAGTCTAATCATTGTTTTAATTTATGTGTGTCGAGTTGTCCATTTTCATGACTAATATATATCCTACGTGGATTATAAAAAAGTTTGGACAATACATAAAATAAATAACAAACATAATAAGTTCAAGTGTTATTTATTAAAACAATGATTTTACGTTTCAAAAACTTAGTTAAACTAAATCATAAGACTTAGTTTAAAAATGGTTTGTGTTTTGTTTCATGTTTTTAGAAAACCATTTGCAATTTACATATAATCATAGCATATATAAGAAGCAAATAAACAAACACTCAACCACAATATGCAAAACCTCAACCGATGAAAAAACCTATGCTTGGTCTCGTGAGCCATCACGAGAACCAAGGGTCAACTAGGGACAAGCCTACACAACCACACGGAGGGCTCCCACTTGCTCCAAGACAATCAAGAGCAAGTAGAACCCCATTATGCACATGAAATAATGAATCTGTTCGCCCAGAATTTCTGTATTGGGAGGCCCAAAACGCCTAGAAGGAGTCTTCCCCGCTCTTAGGTTCAAACTACAAAGTTGTAGACCCATGTCTTGTGTACCTGCACAAAATATTGCAGCCAATAACTCCTTACCAATCACCGGGAAAAGCCAAAATACAGCAGCTTCTTCCAGCAGCCCTTATCGGCATAAATGTCTTTAACTCTTTTGCCATTCTTCACCAAGCATAAATTACATGATATAGAAAGTAAAATACAAATAATCTACTTTATATCTACTGTAAAGTTCCCAAACAATGGCAAAAAACCAAATTAAAATACATACATGAATGCCGAAACAATGGCAAAAAATCCCAAAACACGAAATTAACGACAATTCATAACGAAACAAGGCATAAGTGGTCTAGGTTTTCATCGGCTTTGCATATACACATAATAATACAATAATATTATGATCAAAACAAGGTGTTGGCTAACTCCATGGACAAACATGCATGTATTTGCCATGGAAACAAAAATTAATAACAAGAATTAAAGATTTAGCCAACGAAACGAAGAAATTAATTAACAAGAATTAAAACCCCGTTTGGTACTCGTGTCAAATGGCCTTAGGTTCAAAACCCACTGATATTAGGACCTTCTAATTATCATTTTACCACAGAAAATTAAGCCATAGGGGCTGATTTGAAATTGTTTCATAAACCGATCAAAATAATGCATTTTAGACCATTTTACACTTACCGGACAAGTATACCAATTAAAATATGCGTAACAAATGGCTATGAGATCAAAAATCACAGATCATAAGACCCCTCATGGGTCGTTGATATATAAAAAAAATAGAGCCCTAGGGGCTGTTTTAAAGATGGTTTCAAAAATCATCAAAAAACACCCAATTTAGCCATTTTTTCGCATACTCGATAATCATATGGCACATATGATGGCTCTGATACCACTATAGGTGATGATAGATATAAATAACATATTATAAATAAATAATTGCAGTGGAAGATCACCTAGAGACGGATCCATATAGCCATATGATCAATCAATAATAAATATAACGATTATATACCTTTGTAGCGTGATTCGGGAGTCTCTAACAATCACCAACCCACGAATGGAATAAGAAACCCAAATGATCAATGAGGTTGATCACTTCTATGATTGAAACACACTACACGTCACCGATTACCACCCGATGCTAGTCTTGACCTCGTAACCCTTATTCTTGCAACAACCTACAATAGATTAAGCAAAGAAAGGGATCAAAAACACAAACCCTAGGAGGGGGTGTGTTTGTGCCATGAGTTTTAGAGGAGAGAGAGGGGGGAGAGATTTTTGGTAAGTTGATATATGATCCGTAATTCTCTAATGACCAAATCAAGAGTAGTTATCAACATATAAGTTACACTTAGCCCCTTGCTTTTTCTCCTCTTGTTCTCATCACACCTAGGCCGGCCATGGGCCTAACAAATGGCTTGCCCATTTGTTTTTGTTAGGAAATTAAGCTTAAGCAGTTAGTACGGTTGAAAAGAAAGTTAGTACTGCTGAAGAGTTTTGAAGACATAAGCAGTTCGTATTGTTTGTATGAAGAAGTTAGTACGGTTTATATTTTTGTGAAAGATAATTATAGAAAAGATATTGTGTATATCTTATACGATTAGGTTGATAGTTATCTTGTAAAGGAATCCTTAGTCTATAAAAGGATTGCCTAGGTTAAAGTTTTGGAATGAATGTTTTTGTTAAGATTCAAGGTTGTAAACCCTAGTGATAGGAGATCACTCGTATTATTCATTAATAATATTGAATCGTTGAAGTTGAAGTATATTGTGTTCCTTGTTCATTCATTGTTGATTCGTTCATACAAAACACAAACAAACAAATCTTCTAAGTGCTAGCTAGTAAATTCCGCGTGCTAGACTAGACATCATTCAAAGTATACATCTAACACAAGGAGTGTGTGTAGATCCGGTCAAGTGGTATCAGAGACAGGTTACTGATACTTTGGTTTAGAAGATCCAGACGAATTTGTTTAAGAAGAAGATGGACATGGAGACAACAACAAGTCAGACTAATATTGCTGCTAAGCTTCCAATGCTTAAACCCAATGAGTTCGATATGTGGCGATTAAGAATTGAGCAGTTCTTCCAAGTTCAAGATTATACTCTCTGGGAGATTATTGAGGATGGGAATTCGTTCAAACCTACAACTACAACAACCGTTGTTGAGGGTGTCACTGAAACTAAGTTGCAAACTAAGCCAACCACTACTGAAGAGAAGGCACAGCACAAGAATGATGTTAAGGCGAGAAGTTTGCTTCTGATGACTATTCCCAATGATCAGTTGTTGAATTTTAGCAAGTTTAAGTGTGCTAAAACCCTTTTTGAAGCTATTGTTGCAAGATATGGTGGGAACGAAGCCACCAAGAAAACTCAGAAGACCCTTCTCAAGCAACAGTTTAAGAATTTTTCAGCAACAAGCAACGAGTCACTAGATCATATGTTTAATAGACTTCAAAAACTAGTGAGTAAATTGGCTGTTCTAGGAATTGAGATGCCTCAGGAAGATCTCAACTCCAAATTTCTGAGGTGTCTACCAACTGAATGGGCTATGCATGTGGTTGTATGGAAAAACAAGCCTGATATAGATTCCATGAGCTTAATGGATCTCTATAGCAACTTCAAGATAGTTGAACATGATGTTAAGAAGTCTGCTGGATCAAGCTCAAGCTCAAGCTCAGGGAATTTGGCCTTTGTATCAACTCCCAGTACCTCAAGTCCAGATGAAGAAGTTCAAGTGACTGGAGCAGTTGGTACTGCTAGTTCCAATATTGGTACTGCTGGCACTTCAAGCAGTACTAATGGACTCTTGGATGAGAATACTTATTGTGCTTTCTTGACTACTCAGCACAATGGAAGTATGTTGACTCATTCATATCTTCAAGAGATTGATGAAGATGATATTTGAGAGATGGATATCAAGTGGCAACTCTCTCTTCTCAGCTTAAGATCTAAGAGATTTTTGAAGAAGACTGGCAAGAAGATTGTCATAAACAGCAATGATGTTGCAGGGTATGACAAGTCCAAGATTGAGTGTTTCAATTGCCACAAGAAAGGTCATTATTCAAGGGAGTGCAGATTGCCAAGACAAAAAGATGGAAAGAGCAGAGGATATGGAAGCAAGTCAAGGGTTGTGGAGGATACTGATTCAAGCTCAAAAGCCATGGTTGCCATTGATGGCTTAGGGTTTGACTGGAGCTACATTGCAGAGGAGGAAGCAGAAGCATCTACAGAGATTGCTCTCATGGCATTTTCAGACTCTGAGGTACAAGTTTCTAAATGTTCTAAATCTTGTGAAGCTTTAAAAGATCTAGAAACTCTTAAGAAAAGATATGAGGATCAGAGAAAAGAGCTAACCCAAACTGCTTTTAACTTAGCAAATCATAAGAGGGCTTTAGCTGTGTTAGAAGAACAAATTGTTCATTATAAAAGTAATGAGTCAAAGTTTTCTGATGATATGATTATTGTTAAGAAAGACTTAATGTTTAGAGAAAATGAAATTAGTGTGTTGAAACATGAGCTAGAACAGGTTAAGAAAGCAAAGGAGAACATTCAAATGACTATTGACACACTAGAATTTGCAACTCAGGGTGTTAGTAAGATTGTTGAGTGTCAGATCCTTAATAAAGCTAAGTCAGGCCTAGGTTATAAGTCAGTTCCACCTCCCTATAGAGGAATTCCAACACCCCCAGGCATAGACTTAGAACACACAGGACTACCTGAATTTCAACTACCTGAGCTTAAATATGGTCCTCAACCTAAAAAGAATGTAGTTGATAAACCTGTGTATGAAAGTGCAAGTGATGCCTCATTTTCTGAGGATAAGGTGTCCTCAGCTAAGGACTCAGATGCTCCAACCATTGAGGAATGGACTTCTGATGATGAGGATAATCAGGCTGTGGTTGAGCCTGTTAGTGTTAAAGTGGAGGAACCAAAAGTTCCAAAGATGGTTAAACCTTTTAGACCAACAGTTAGGTATGCAGAAATGTATAGAACCACAAACAAGCCAAGAGGTAACCAAAGGAATTGGAATGACCTCAAATCTCACCAATTAGGGGATGATTTTGTCTGCTATAGGAAAGCTTGTTACTCGTGTGGTAGTTTTGACCATCTTGCAGCCTTTTGTGATAAATGGGTAAATAGGTATTCAAGTCCTAGGGTGAACACTGTTAGACCTCCCACTCACCCAACAAACACTAGAATGATACCTAGATCAGTTCTTTTAAGGTCTGGACCCAAAGCAGTTCATACTGCTAGACCAGCAGTTCAGACTGTCAGACCTATTAGACCTGTTAACTCAAGGCCAACAGTTCAAGGTGCAAAAATGTTTTCCAAATCAGCACCAACAACTATTAAAAGACCATTTCAAAACAGACAAGTAGTGAAAAACCAAGTTTGGAAACCCAAGGTAACAACTACCAAGCCAGCAGTTCCAACTGCTAGCAGAGTAATTGGTACTGGTGTTAATAAAAACACTACTAAGGGAAATATGGGTACTGGAGTGAATGCATCAGCATGTTGGGTTTGGAGACCCATCAAACCCAATGGTGCTAAAATTGTTTTGAAAAGAATGAATTATGTTGATGCAAGAGGAAAGCCTAAGTCTGTTTTGGCTTGGGTACCACAAGGAAATTAATTTTTCTTGTTATGTGCAATGTTAGTCATATACTTTTATATTGTGAGATAAGTTCTTTGTGGCTTGTTTCTTTGTTTTTGGACTAACACTTGCAGGTTTTGGATGATAAGCATCAAGGAATTAAATGCTTTATGTTTTGGACTATATGGTGATTTGAAGCTGAGTGTGTGATCTTTGCATACAACAAATGGTAATTGGTTCACCATGTCTAACCCACATAAGAACCAACTAGTCCAGAGCAAACGGTATCTGTTAAAGACTAATCAAATCCATTGATGGTTGACAATTTACCAAAAATTGTATGGTTATCAACTCACCATATCTAACTGTGAAGAGTTGGCTAGTCCAAAGCAAACGGCTATTGGTAAAGACATATCAAATCCGTTGATAGCTGATAGTGTGCTAAAAACTATGTTTGAGCCATGGTATTTTAAAATCCTTTTGAATAAGTTCATACGGCTCAACAAATTTTTTCCAACAGTTGGTACGGTTAGTACAAAGTTAGTACGGGTCAACTAGCCGTTGTAAAAATCTGTCAGTAATTAATTTTATAGCCGTTGGGGTAAAACCGTTATTTTTAAGGTACTTATAGGGATTTTTCTAGAATATAATTATCTTTTTACCATAAATTTATTTATTCTATTTCTAAAGATAATTTATCTCATACGCTTATTTCGCAAAACCCTAAACAGTACCTATAAACTCCAATAGACTACATAAAACCTCAATTTCACTTTAAACGATCATCTTATTGCTATAATCTTTCATTCTTCATCACTAAAAATGGCTGGATTGGAATTTGTTAAGCGTCACAATCAGGTTGCGTTTCTTGAGAAAACAGAGGAGGGAGATGGACCAAAATTTTATGAGATTGTGGACTTTCTAAACCACTCTCACATAAGGTATGCTCTAACTGTTTCTCCTACTCTTTATGTCTCTCACATCACACAGTTCTGGCAGAATGCTACTGTCTTGACTAGTGAAGATGGAGACTTAGAAATTCATTCTGAAGTGGATGGTGTATCTTTTGTTGTTACCGAGTCTATAATTAGGAGACATCTTAAACTAAAAGACTCAGATGGCATCAATACTATGCACAACACTGAAATATGGCAGGAACTTACCAAAATGGGGTATGATACATCCGAACACAAATTAACTTTTCAAAAAGGATGTTTCTCACCTCAATGGAGATTTTTGATACATACCCTTTTACATTGTTTTAGTCCTAAAAAGACTGCTTGGGAGCAGTTCAGTAGCAATATTGCTATTGCTCTCATTTGTTTGTCTACAAACAAGGTTTTTAACTTTTCAAAATTTATTTTTGAGGGTATGGTATCTAATGTAAACAGCAAAACCAAGTTTCTAATGTATCCAAGGTTTATTCAAACTCTTTTAAATAAAAAGACATACCTGCTTACAAAACCAACAGAAATTTTTGCTACTCCTAGCCTTCAATCAAAAGTTTTTCAAAACATGGCTATGGCTAGTAGACTTTTTCAAGGGGAACCAGTTCCATTGTTTCCTCAAATGCTTCAAACTGAGTTGGGTGAAGGGTCAGCAGTTCCAACTGATCCCTATCACACATCCACTCAAGTACTTGAAAGAACCCAACCATCTCAATTTCACATCACTTATAGGAGAAGGGAAACACCCAGAGTGATTCCTAGATCCTTTCACCATGATTCACCTCTCCTAGCAGGTCACACAGCTAGAAGTGATGAGGGTAGCTCTAACCAAAATGCATTGATGGAATTATGTACCAAGCTAGTTGCCAAAGTTGATAGTTTGGAGACAGATCTTACAAGCACCAAGGAGGAGCTCAAAGCCCACAAGGAGAATTCTGCTAAAAATTTTTCCAGGTTATCTTTAAAGGTGAAAAAGCTGAAAGATCAACTCAAGCAGAAAAGGGCAAGAATGGTATTGGATGATGATTCTTCTAGTGATGACTCAGATGATTCAGATGATGCTGATGGTGGAAATTCTTCCAAACAGGGGAGGAAATTTGGTAAAGACAAGGATGGATCAAGTTCTCAGGGGAGGCAAAATGAAGAAGATGAAGAAAGATTTGAAAGGAAATTCTTTGAAACATATGCAAGACTGAATACTCCAATCAGAGAGGACATGACAAGGAAAAAGAAAAGAGAACCAGAAGTTCTTGAATCTGATGCTGCAAAGAAACAAAAGTCTGAAGAAGAAGGATTAACCAATGAGAAGATCAAGAGCATGATGATGATTGTTCCAGAATCTTCATATATCAAACCTTTACAAGTAAAACATCCAATCATTGACTGTGAAGTTTTCACTGATTGAAGAATGAAAGGATGGAAGATAGTTAGACTTGGTGATATTTCTGAAAGGTACAAGTTGTTTGAAGATTTACTCAGAGGATTTGACAGAGAAGATCTTAATCAACTATGGAGCTTAGTAAAAGAAAGATTCAGAGATAAAGATCCTATTGAAGACAAAGACAAAGAATTATGGGTTCAGTTGAAGAGAATCTATGAACCTGATAGTGGAGAGTCAATGTGGAGGTTTGAAGCACAAGTTAAAGATGTGTATTGGTATTTGTTTGAATCGTGTGGAGTACATAGAGTTTCTAATCCAGATGGGATAGAAATCTATATGTTGGTGGAAAAGGACTATCCACTCAGATCATTTGTGTTAATGGCTATGTTACAAGGAAGACTCAAGGTTGAAGAAGACTCTGAGATGGCAGATTTGTTAGTTACAAAGATTTTCAACCTTGCACAGCAAAAAAAAGTCAAAGACTAAAGTGACTGATGTGATAGATGTTTGAAAGAATTTTCCCCATTGAGAAGAAGAAGCTTAATTCAGAGAAACTTAGTGATTTGGATAGAAATCATAAGTTTAGGGGAGGATTGTTAGGAAATTAAGCTTAAGCAGTTAGTACGGTTGAAAAGAAAGTTAGTACTGCTGAAGAGTTTTGAAGACATAAGCAGTTCGTACTGTTTGTATGAAGAAGTTAGTACGGTTTATATTTTTGTGAAAGATAATTATAGAAAAGATATTGTGTATATCTTATACGATTAGATTGATAGTTATCTTGTAAAGGAATCCTTAGTCTATAAAAGGATTGCCTAGGTTAAAGTTTTGGAATGAATGTTTTTGTTAAAATTCAAGGTTGTAAACCCTAGTGATAGGAGATCACTCGTATTATTCATTAATAATATTGAATCATTGAAGTTGAAGTATATTGTGTTCATTGTTCATTCATTGTTGATTCGTTAATATAAAACACAAACATACAAATCTTCTAAGTGCTAGCTAGTAAATTCCGCGTGCTAGACTAGACATCATTCAAAGTATACATCTAACACATAGTCTTATATAAGTACAAGCTTAGTAATTAGAAGTCCGTTATTGATCCCAAGTTACGTAGTCTTATATATAGTGTAAATACGATAAATACAATATATAAAATGGTATCTCTTTGTATAAGTGTGTGACTCCATAGGCTCACATATATCTAGCCATATAATTATTTATTATGACACGAGCATACTCCAACAGTGGTTTTGAGGATAAATCAAGT
>CP139508.1:446509100-446615770 GCA_021014915.2 Artemisia tridentata subsp. tridentata
TTATTTTAAAAAATGACTAGAGGTCGAGATGACAAATCTCAACTAGCGAGAGGGAGGATCCACCAATTGTGAGGGATACATTAAGTGTTGAAAGTAGATGCATGGTGATGTAATATAAGTGAGGCTCAAAGAGTTCCATTATTTCAAGTCGAAGAGCCATGAAAACACTACAAGAAAACAGAGCAACACCCGCGAAATCTGTCGTAGGAAATCTTTAGGATATACACATGAAACTTATGTAGGATATCACTAGGAAATGAAAGCCTAATTCCATAGGAAATCATTAGGAAACCAAATGAAACTTCATTGGAAATTGGTAGGAAATCAATCACCTCGTTTGGGTCTTCGGTGAGGGATTTCCTAGGGAACATATTCAGTCGGAAATAATAAAATCCGTCAAAAAAACTTTGTTGCTGAGCGTTTCCGGGCATGCTTTTCGTTAGGGAATTTTTTCGTCGGAAAGTCACTACTAAAGACCTTTGTTTAGTAGTGAAATCTTATGAAACATAGATGTTATAGAACGACATTGATTTTGGCCTAAAATAATTTCTTCCAATTATGTTTAACTTGAACTTACCTAGATTTTTTCTTTCTAGATACTCATTCATAGTGCTCAAGTCTAGTGGTCCTCTCTCTAATAGTCTGGGTAAGAGAGTTGGTCAACACTCAATAAAATACACGTATCTGAAAATTTTTACGACTATTATTTTTTCAACGTACGTGCCATATATGCTGGTTAATTAACTCATCATAATATTGTTATCAGAGATCGCTGTACAGGAACAAAGCTGGAAGCACACTAGGTTACAAGAACAGAACACGTTCACATGTAAAGAAAAGAATAATTGCCAGGTAACACGCAACTTTTATTGAAGATATCTTAACTCTAAAACATCAATGATACAAAGGTAAATCCCTACCCTTCACGGTATATATAGACTAACCAATACACGTTAGACTTTAACTAGGATTGTATTAAACCTAACCTAAATCAATAAGGATAAATTCACGTTAGGATAAATTTTGGATGAGTTGGACTAGCACTCCAACTGTGATTACAGAACCTGATAACACGCCTTAAGCCACATCAGACTTCAACTCCAACTTGTATTAGTATTACTGAATCTGGTACATGCCTTAGCCACAACCAAACTCAGGAATTCGCCAGCAATCACCCCCTGAATATCTGAGTCGAAGAGGGTAACTCTTGCACACCAAGTAATGATCTCATCTCTTTGAACCTTATTCGCGACAAGGCCTTCGTTAACGGGTCTGCTTTTTGGTTCTCTCTGGATACATGCTCAACAATTACCTGCTCATTCGTCACTTCCGCTAATAACTCCTTTTGCCAAATTGCTTGACACGCAACTGCAGTGGCTGCCATGAATTCAGCTTCACACGAAGATAACGCCACAGTAGGTTGCTTTTGTGAGCACCATGTAATGGGCGATGTACCAAGGTAGAAAATATTGTTGCCCAGTGCTGTTTCAATCAAACCCGAATCAGGTAAATAACGAAAGTAAATGATTGAGATTCAAACTTGTATTGTTATTGAATCAACAAAATGTATTTACAATAATTTGTACAATATGGTTCTATCTAAAACTGAAAATAACAAGCCCTATTTATACTAGTCGAATCGACACCTTGAACCATTGTGATGGTTCGGTTTTTGACTTGGTTTCCAACCGATTCAACCCTTAGAAGTGGTGGTGGTTACACCGATCCAAAAGACACAACTTTACAGATTTGCTAATTACATACTAGACCCTAGACTATAGTTTCTTAGTATTACGTAAATGGTCCTTTGACCTTATTTTAACTTAGAATCCATGAGGATTTGATCGGGATTAACCCAACATTCACCCCCTTAATCTTGATCATGCCCTTGTAGATCCTTCACGCCAAGCAATTCTCTCATTTCTGCGAACTTGACCCTCGCTAAGGATTTAGTAAGTATGTCCGCCCGTTGTAAGTCTCCACTTACATGCTCGACTTCGATCTGGTTCTTTTCAACACATTCTCTGATAAAGTGATAACGTATATCAATGTGTTTGCTTCTTCCATGAAACACGGGGTTCTTCATAAGTGCTATTGCTGATTTGTTCGACTCTGATTGTAACCCTTTCTTCCTTCCAGCCTGTTAGTGCATTCAATAGTCTTTGTAGCCATAATGCTTGATAAGCTGCTGCTGTTGCTGCCATAAATTCTGATTCACACGATGATAATGCAACAGCAGGTTGTTTCTGAGAACTCCAGCTTATCGGTGAGTTCCCAAGGTAAAACACGATCCCTGTCGTTCCTTTGCCTTCTTCTATGTTGATGTCGTAACTGCTGTCACTGTATCCAAGTAACTTGTATTCACCTTTCTTGTAGTAAGTTATACCAAAGTGTAAAGTTCCTTTGATATACCGTAACACTTTTCTAATTGCCTTCATATGTGGTTCCCTTGGTTCTTGCATGAACCGGCTTAACAAACCAACTGAATAACTGAGATCTGGTCTTGTATGAAGTAAATATCTTAAACACCCAATTAGACTCCTATATTTTGTGGCATCAACTAGTTCTCCTCCTTCTGTCTATATTAGCTTTGTTCCAGGATCCATGGGAATCTTGGTTTCGTTGCAATCTAACATTCTTGCTTCTTCAAGAATCTTGTTGGCATATCCTGATTGCTTTATTGAGATTCCACCCCCTGTTTGGGTAACCTCCATTCCCAAGTAGTAAGCTAACAAACCTAAGTCACTCATCTCGAACTTTTCTTCCATTTATGACTTAAACTTCTGAAGGTCTTCCTTACTGCTTCCAGTAACTATTAAATCATCTACATAAACTCCAACAAGCAACATAGAGTTTTTACTTATCCTTGTATAGACTGCTTGTTCCAATGTGCACTTCTTGAAATCCAGTGATTTCAAAGTTTGATCTAACTTCATGTTCCATGCACGTGGAGCTTGCTTCAACCCATAAAGTGCTTTAACAAGTCTGTACACTTTATTTTCATGTCCTGGTTTCATAAAACCCTCTGGTTGTGTAACATATATTTCTTCCTTAAGCTCACCATGTAAAAATGCTGATTTTACATCTAAGTGGTGAACTTCCCATCCATGATAAGCTGCCAATGCAAGAATTAATCTAACTGTTTCCATTCTTGCTACAGGAGCAAAGACTTCGTCATAGTCTATTCCATGCTCTTGTACGTATCCTTTAGCTACTAAACGAGCCTTATGTTTTATTATCTTCCCATCTGCATCTCGTTTAGTCTTAAATACCCATTTCAAACCAATAGCCTTCTGATTTTCTGGTAGGGTGGCTAGCTTCCATGTCTTGTTCTTATTGATTGAGTCAATTTCTGCCTGCATTGCCTCAATCCATTTCTTATCATGTGCCGCCTCTTTGTAATTTCTAGGCTCTTCCTCTAGTAGTAGCAATTCATCACTTCGTATTTCAGGTGCTCGATCATAGACTTCAGATAAGTTTCTAAATCCTCGAACTGGTGTATGATCATATGCTCTTGATGGACTTGCTGTTAACGATGTATATCCAGCAGATTCTTCTGAATTAAGCTCATAGGTATATGGTTGAGGTGTTTATGGATTGTCTATTGGTTGTGCAATCTCATCATCAGACATATCACCTTGAGCATTATTCAAGGGACTTGGTGTACTTTCTTCATCATTATTCTCCAAATCTTGAGCACTAACTTTATTAATGATCCTTGAACTTGATGTTCGGTTATCACTTATAATAAAGTCCTTCCATCCTAGTTCCTATGGATCAATGTTATCCAAGTAACCTTTCCAATCCCATCCTTCATCTTCTTTGAATTTTACATCTCTACAAACAATAATCTCTCCTGTTACTAGATCAAATAATCGATAAGCTTTTGATCCTTGTTCACTTCCTAGGTAAACCAATTATGTGCTCCTATCATCTAACTTCTTTAGATGTGGCTTGGTTACCTTTGCATAGGCTTTGCATCCAAAAACTCTAAGGTGTCTCAAGTTTGGTTTTCTACCCTTTAATGCTTCATAAGGAGTAGAATCCTTCAGAGGTTTTGTAGGTACTCTATTTAAGACATATACCGCATGTCTAATAGCTTCTGCCCAAAAATTATGTGGCATATGCATAGCCTTCAACATACTCCTTGTTGTGTTCATTACAGACCTATTCCTTCTCTCTACTATGCCATTCTGTTGTGGAGAGTATGGTGCTGTAAGTTGTCTAAGTATTCCATTCTCCTTACAGTACTGTGTGAATCTTTTTTATGTGAATTCACCACCTCTGTCTGTCCTAAAAGTCTTTAACCTTTTCCCGACCTCATTTTCCACCTTCAACTTGAATTCCTTAAAGGTCTCGAATGCTTCATCCTTTGAATTCAAAAAGTACACCCACATGTACCTAGTACAGTCATCTACTAATAAAAACATGTACTTCTTTCCTGATTTTGTTGTTGGGGAAATAGGTCCACATAAATCACCAAACACTAACTTCAAAGTTTCTGTCGACTTAGTGTTTGTCTGGTTAGGAAATGGAGCTCTACTGTGCTTTCCTAGTAAACAGGCATTGCACACTTGACTCTCATGTCTTATACTGGGTATCCCTTCCACTAATTTCTTTTGAGTCATATGTTTAATTGAATCGAAGTTCAAATGACCCAACCTAGCATGCCAAAACCATGCCTGGTCCTCCAAATTAGTCAATAAACAGATAGGTATACCAACTTTCAAATTGATCTTGTAAAGTCGGTTTCTTGATCTCTCAACTCTCATAAGGAGATTCTGATCCTGTCTGTATAGCAATAATATGTTGTTTTGAATAACGATCTTACAACCATTCTCTGTTAATTGTCCTAGACTCAAAATATTACTTTTCAGGCTTGGAATGTAATAAACATTAGGAATCACTCTTTGTTCCTTGTTTTTACATTCAAGTAATATAGAGCCTCTAACCTTAATCTCTACGTATGACCCATCACCAAAACGGACTCTTCCTGAGATCTTCTCATCTATCTCCTTAAAGTGTGTCCTAACTCCGGTCATATGGTTACTAGCTCCATTATCCAAGTACCATAAGCTTTCATCCGTGCTTATGTAGTTCCTAGGTTCAATCTCCTTTTTATTTAAGAATATTTCCTCAATCTTATCTTCTTTTCCTTGAACTGCCATCAAGAGCGTTGGTTCTATATCTTCTTGAACCAAATTTGATTGCTCTTGTCCACTATCCTTTTGTTTGCAGTTTCTCTTGACGTGTCCAAACTTGTTACACTTGTAACATTTAACCTTACTTGAATCCTTTGCATCCTTTTGGAAGTTGTTCTTCTTGAACTTGTGCGAGGATTTCTTTCCCTTGTTATATTGTTTGGCCTTTTCGTCATGATTGTTATCCTAAGATGACCTAAACTTCTCCTTTCCACTGTTCTTAAAACTTTTATCATGACTTGAACTGTTGTCATGGTTTGTGAACAAAAGTTTATCCTGATTGTCCTTTGGGCTTCCGTTTAACAGGTTCAACCTTTCCTCAAAGGCTTTCAATCTCCCAATTGTCTCGTCTAGAGTTATCATTTCCAAATCAGCGAATTGTTCAATGGTTGCAACAATTTGAACGAACCTTCTAGGTACAGAACTTAAAAGTTTTCGTACTAAATTCGGTTGATCAAACGTTGATCTGAGTCCACTTGCCCTAGTGACAATACTGTTTAACCTTGCGGCGAATGAATCGATAGTGTCTTCCTCCTTCATTTTCAACATCTCAAATTCCGTCTCGAGTGTTTGAAGACGTACCTTTTGCACTCTATCTACACCGACATGCCTTGTCTTTAGTGCATCCCAAATTTCCTTTGAACTTTTTCAACTTGCAACTTGTAATATCATATCTTCAGGAAGTGCTTGAAACAGATGCGCAGTCGCCGTCATATCCTTCTTTTCATCTGGTTCTGTATTTTCCTTAGGTTCTATTATTTCCCACAATCCGTTTGCCCTAAGTATGGTTTTCATATGGATTGCCCACACAGTATAGTTTGTGGACTTTAACATAGGACATCGAAATTGGGAAGACGAACCAACTTCCTTATGTATTACAATCTCTCTATCCCCTGACATATTCTCTTTCCGAATGATCTTCACTTTTGGTTTCTTCTAAAACCAAACTACGATTTTTCCTTTCTAACGCGGAATCAACCCAACCTCTTGTATAGATATAGAAATCTAAAAGTAAATTCCAGATTAAATAAGAACGCGAAACCTGGAATTTTGCGAACCCACTCCGTGAATTTCTGACTTTGATCCCGTACTAACCGCGATACCAATCAATTCTTGCCTCTTTTCATTTGGCTTGTAATCCTTTTGGTATTACCCTTTGATGTTCTTCCCTTTCGCCCCTGTTCTGTTTGTCCTGAAGAACTTCCTCTGTTCTTCTTTATTTCTGTCCAAACCGCAAATCAACACCCAAGTTGTATTTTGGTTCCAAATCTAATACGAAAACAACCCCTCTATCTTCTTTCAATCCTTGTCTGCAAATCGCTTATACGATTCTTGCAATGAATCTGAAAGCCCTAATCTCTGATGCCAATTTGTTGCCCAGTGCTGTTTCAATCAAACCCGAATCAGGTAAATAACGAAAGTAAATGATTGAGATTCAAACTTGTATTGTTATTGAATCAACAAAATGTATTTACAATAATTTGTACAATATGGTTCTATCTAAAACTGAAAATAGCAAGCCCTATTTATACTAGTCGAATCGACACCTTGAACCATTGTGATGGTTCGGTTTTTGACTTGGTTTCCAACTGATGCTACCCTTAGAAGTGGTGGTGGTTACAACGATCCAAAAGACACAACTTTACAGATTTGCTAATTACATACTAGACCCTAGACTATAGTTTCTTAGTATTACGTAAATGGTCCTTTGACCTTATTTTAACTTAGAATCTATGAAGCTTTGATCGGGATTAACCCAACAAACATGTCCAATAGTTGATTATGGGTGAGATAAGAATTTTAGTTAATACTAAGTATCTCATCATAAGTACAATCAATAATTTAAGAAATATAAAATTAACATGGAGACGATTTTAATTAGGGGTGTTCGACGATTTTAATTAGGGGTGTTCAAATAACCCAAAAAACCGACAAATCGAGTCGAACCATTCGACCCAAAACCAAAGAAACCGAAACATAAAAACCCGCTTATCACGGTTCGGTTTCGGTTTTTATTTTTAAGTATCCATGATTAACCGAACCAAACCGTATATAATATATATAAAGATTTCCAATTAAATATTCAAATAATTGCACATGTGTTGATTATATTATTGTAATACATTTATTGTAACAATTTTTTTGCTCCAAATTTAAACATCGATCTACTAAACATTTGTATGTAAAAATTGAATAACGTGATCGTAACCTATAAACGTCGAATATATATTTTTTAATATGTTATGTGTATTATTTGACTGCAATTATTGTGATGGAATAATTTTAATATGATTCTAATCTATTCAATGTACGTCTATTTAATTTTACTAAATGACATTTTACATTATAGATCATGTTATTTTTCATTCGGTTAAACTCGATTAAACGTCTTACATGGTTAACCATAACCCGAACTGCGGGTAACCGATCATTTCGGTCACCCGCATGTCCATTTACCGACATAGTACGATTCGGTTTCGGGTAATAAAATGAATTACCCGCCTCGCGATACATAGTTTAAGTCTTTCAATTAACCGAACCGAACCGTCCCGTAAACACTCCTAATTTTAATACATAGATTCGTCTTTTTTACTCTTTGATTTAGTTCTTGATATGGATTTAATTTACTTTCGGAGTTAGTTCTATGTTATTATAGGACTTTTTTCTCTACATATCTTTAAAAAAAAAAAAAAAAAAAAAAAAAAAAAAAAAAAAAAAAAAGACTGATAATTATACCCATGGTTTAGTTCATGTTCATTGTTTCTGGAAAACCAAAGTTTTAATGCCCATGGTTTGGTGTATGTTCATTCTTCATTGTATTATTAGGCGATGTCATAGATATTTGTATATCTTCGATTGGGCCTGTAGGCTGGTTGGCAAGACAGGCAAGTGTTGCTCTTGTCACTTGTCAGTGGACTTAAACAGTTAAACCCAATGTTGATGGACGTCATTAACAACAGCTGATTTATATTACCGTTCCTATTGAGAAAAGTTATTTTTCTAACGACAACTTTTAAAAAAATCCTAGCACGAAACTAAGACCAAGAAATTACAATGAAAAGGAGGAGAGTGCGTTTCAAGGAATTGTAGAACCACAATTCAACTTATAAAAATGGATAATCAAATCACTTTATTTTACTCAGACACAAAACCCATATCAGACACAAAACCCTCGGCATATAAGAAAAGTGTTATAAACAATATAGCCTGCAACCATCTGCCATTCATTAGCTCTGTGGCTCTTCCAATAATTGCTATAAAACCTCGACAACCTTCTTCCAACACAGAATCAACCATACTTACCATCCACAGGGTAAGCACATAAAAGTAGCAAGTTGGAGTGGAGAATTTAATAGCTCTTTCTAACACAAACGACGGCCCTAGATAATTTCTTTCCAAGAAGTTGGTTATCCCATAAGACGCCATGTATATACAAATGATGCCAAAAGTGGTCAAGATCAAAGAAAAGCTAGTGATTAATGCCTTTTTCCAGCTTCTTTTTATTTTTCAAAAGAAAGTCTTTGAGACCTAATACATTGCGAGTCTTTGAGACCTAATACATTGCCATTGTAAGCCTCGGATGAGGACGAAACTGTTGCAACAAAAAAAATTAGTTTGGCGATTAAAGACAGTGCTAGGGTCCAGTGTCTATAAAGGAGAACATTATACTGAAGATGTCTTTAAAGGCACCATTGTAAGTGACTGAATCAATATTACGACTGTAGCCATTAATGTTTTGGTTTATAGTCAACGGTAACAAAAAATCTTCAAAGATGCGTGGTGGTCTTAAATAGATTTGAGCTAATTCTAAGTGTGAATCTGAAAGAAACGCGAGAATTAAGATTGGAAACAGCATCTTCCGATTTCGGTTTGTGATTTTGAAAGACTCCCTTATGATACCCAAAAACCATATAGAAGATCGAGATTTTGGGATGGATTTGTTCTTCATTTCTTGATGTTAATTTGTTATAATTTAGATCATCAAGCTTCATTATAGTTTTAAGATTTATTGTGGTGATCATTTTGACTTGTTCTTTAAGTCATTTTCAGCCTGTTTTGTTTGGAACTTTGGAAGTACTTAAAGGAGACAGCCCAAGCAGCTCAAGTCACAAAGTCAACAGCATCAAAGTCAACAATACAAAAGTCAACAAGCCTACAAAGATGTTGCTTCATGAAAGAGTCCATGTGAATTGTCAAGCAATGTAGAGTATTGATAGTATATAGTAGCTTAGCAATCAATCTTTGTAAAAGTAGCTTAGTTATTAGTTGTAGCTTGTTTTGGGTTAGTTTAGTCTTTTGACCCAATACACTATAAATACCATGTATTGTTGTATTGTTTAGTAATGAAAATACATTCACTTTTCCTCCAATTCAGTTTTCTCTCAATTTCTCAATATGGTATCAGAGCACCACCAGCTCTCCGGTGGTATAACCACCACCAATAACTAACTCTGATCATCCCAACAAACATTGACCGCCCTAACAAACTTTGACCACCACTAAAACCACCATAACTGTCAAGCAACCATCGTTCTTATCACCAAACAATCATCATTTTAATCACAATCACTTCCTAATCATTATTAACACATCTAATCATCATCAAACAACACAAATCTTATCAAAATCAATCAAAATCATCACAAATTTTCAAAACAGAAAATGGCGAGAAACTCTCAAGAATCACAAAACTCACAAAATTCAAACACCACAACCAACAGTGATGAAATCACATCCAATCATCCTTTATTTCTTCATCAAACAGATCATCCAGGTCTTATCCTAATTTCCAAGAAGTTGACTGGATCAGACAACTACAGTTCATGGAAGAGATCTCTTACCATTGCTTTAAATGCTAAGAACAAGATGAAGATCATTTCTGGTGAATTTGCTGAACCAAGTGCTGATTCTGAGTTAAGAGCACTTCGGGAAAGGAATAATGACATGATAATCTCATGGATTCTCAATACTGTAAGTGAACAAATTGGGAAAAACTTGAATTTCATCAATTCTGCTTCTAAACTGTGGATTGAGTTACAAGAACACTATGCTGTGATTGATGGCCATAGAATTTATCAATTGAGTAATGAAATTGTGCAATTGAAGCAAGAAAACTGTTCAATTGAGGTGTACTACCACAAGTTGAAAGGGTTGTGGGATGAATTTGATGCATTGGAAGCACCATACTTGTGTCTATGTGCTTGCAATTGTGCCAATGGCAGAATCAATGGGGAGAGAGATCAAAGGAAGAGGTTGATACAGTTCTTAATGGGACTTAATGAATGTTACTCTAACATCAGAGGTCAAATTCTACTCATGCAACCCTTACCTACTGCTGCTAAAGCATACACTATGGTCAGCCAAGAAGAAAAGCAAAGAGAAGGTATTGTACCAAGATCAACAACAGCAACCATCTTGAACAATTTCTCAACCAACCAGAGGTCTAACATGTCAAATTCATCAAATAACTCAAGATTCACCAACCAAAATGTCCAAAACAGTCAAAGGAGTACTGTCTCAAACACTCCCAACTCAAGGTTTAACCCACCCAGACCTGCACAAAGTGGGTCAGACAGAAAAAGTGCTTTTAAGAAAGGTGTGTATTGTGGAAATTGTGGAAAAGAAGGACACCTCAAGGAAGAATGTTAAAAGATTATGGGCTATATATCAAACAGTGCAAGACTACAAAAACACTAGGGTTGTGAACATGGTTATGGCACAAGATGAGTCAAACAATGCCATCACTTCAAGTCAGACAAATGGACCATCAGATGCTCATGTCTCAGCCAGGGTGGATCAGTTGCAGAACCAGCTCAACCAAGTCTTACTCATGCTTCAAAACCAGCAGGGCATTGCACATGGTATTTTCTCTTCTAAAAGTCTTAGATTACCTAAATTTGTTGCTACTCTTATCTCTGATCTAACTGATGCTTGAAAAATAGACAGTGGTGCCACTGATCATATATCTATTTCCCTTAAAATAATGCACACCATTAAAACATGCTTAACCCCCATCTTTGTCACCTTACCCAATGGTCAAACCTGCAAAGTAACCACATATGGGTCAGTCACAATAAGTGCACATGTCACATTACACAATGTCTTCTACATACCATCATTCACTTATAACATCATTTCAGTGAGCAAGTTTCTGTTTGGGACTAACTTTTCACTCATACTTACTGCCACCCATTGTATTTTTCAGGACTAGAACAAGAGGATTGCAATTGGCAGCCTCTGTAATGGTCTCTACTTTCTCACACCAGGAACACCAGTTACCACACCTACATCAACCATCCTCCATCACAGCTCATCATCATCACTTTGGCATTCAAGACTAGGACACTCATCCTATGGAGTTCTCAAGCAAATAAAAGACATTTCATCTGTAATCAATTGTAGTTCAGATTCTATATGTGAAATATGTACACTTGCAAAACATCATTCACTTCATTTTAATGACAGTACCTCTTATGCAAAATCTATTTTTGACCTTGTCCATATTGATGTTTGGGGACCATATAAGCATCCCACAATAAACAAGTGTAATTACTTCCTCACAATAGTTGATGTCTCAAGAGCAACTTGGACTTATCTCATGCCAAACAAAACACATACAGTCTCCACTATCAAAATGTTCTACATATATGTTCAAAATCATTTCAAAGTCAACATCAAAACCATAAGAAGTGATAATGGGACAGAATTTATCAATGCATCTTTAAGAGATTTCTTCCAAACCAAAGGAATTGTTCACCAAACATCTTGCCCAAACACCCCACAACAAAATGCTAGGGTGGAAAGAAAACACAGACAACTTCTAGAAATGGCAAGGTCACTTAAGTTTCAATCCCATTTTCTACTTCATTTTTGGGGATACTGTCTCTTGGCTGCCACCTACATCATCAATAGATTGCCATCTAGAGTACTAAACCACAAATCACCCTATGAGCTGCTATATCAAACACCCCCATCACTGGATAACCTAAGAGTTATAGGATGCAAAGCCTATGTTCATCACCATACACCAGACAAATTTGCTCCTAGATCTATCCCTACAGTCCTAGTTGGATATGCCACTAACCAAAAAGGGTACATACTTTATGACCTTTCCACACACAAAACATACACCAGTAGACATGTTTCTTTTGATGAAACAGAATTTCCCTTTTCAACCACAACAACATCTCCCAAACCTACAATCATCACCTCACCTGATCCTTACACCATACCTACCTTTCCTACACCATCCATACCTGCACAAACTACAACCAGTCCACCACCAACAGCATCAAACAATATCAATCCCAATTCACCAACCCACACCTCTATAAACACAAACAACACCACAACACAACAACACAACACCACAACAACACCTCAAATAGACAACACCACAACAACACCTCAACCACCTACACCACCACCACCACCTCCTATACCTACCACTGCACCCTACCCAAAACTCAAAATTCCACCCTTAAAACTCAAAGACTACCACTACACCCTACCCAAATCTATCATTCAAAAAATCAGTAAACATCATCACACACATTACATTAATTATAACAACATTCATTCTCATAATTACAGACATCTCATTCATAACATTAATCACAACACTGAACCACACACCTATTCACAAGCATCAAAAGATCCTAGATGGGTTGTAGCAATGCAGAAGGAGATCCAAGCACTTGAAGACAATCACACATGGGAAATCACAATTCTACCTCAAGGCAAATCTCCAATTGGATGCAAATGGGTCTTCAGGATTAAGTACCATGCAGATGGCAACATAGAGAAGTTCAAGGCCAGATTGGTTGCCAAAGGGTTCACTCAAAAAGAGGGTATAGACAACAAAGAGACTTTTGCTCTTGTAGTCAAAATGGTCACTGTCAGAGCTTTACTTGTAGTAGCTGTTCATCAAGACTGGATTATTGAGCAATTGGATGTTAACAATGCATTCTTGCATGGTGATCTTCATGAAGAAGTTTACATGACTATTCTTCAAGGCTACAATAAAACACTTCCACCCAACTCAGTTTGTAAGCTCAAGAAGTCCCTCTATGGTCTCAAACAAGCAAATAGAAAATGGTTTCACAAGCTAACCTCTTTTCTCCTATCACTGGGCTTTCTACAAAGTTATGCTGATACTTCACTATTTACCCTCTCCAAAGGATCTACATTCACTGCTCTCCTAGTGTATGTGGATGATATAATTCTGACAGGCAACCACAAAGACACCATCACCACTATTAAACAACAACTACATCATCAGTTCAGCATAAAGGATTTGGGGCCACTCCATTATTATCTGGGCATTGAACTACTCAGGAACTCCACTGGTCTTGTTTTATCTCAAAGAAAATATGCACTTGATTTACTTCAATGTGCTGGTGTCCTTAATGACAAGCCATGTTCATCACCCCTTGATCCTACAATCAGTCTCAACCTTACTGATGGAGAATTACTCTCTGACCCCTCTCATTATAGAACTATTGTGGGCAAACTCATCTATCTTACAATCACAAGGCCAGATTTGTCATTTGCTACTCAATTACTCAGTCAATTCTCTCATCAACCTAGGACCACACACATGAAAGCTTTATTGAGGGTTATGAGATGTATTAAACTCTGTCCAGGCCAAGGTTTACATTTTCCTAAACAATCAAACCTCATTCTCTCAGCCTACTGTGATAGTGATTGGACTGCATGTCCCATCACAAGGAGATCCATTTCTGGTTATGCAGTTTTTCTAGGTCCTTGTTTAATTTCCTGGTTTTCTAAGAAACAGCCAGAAGTTTCAAGGTCTTCAACTGAATCAGAATACAGGGCATTGGCAGATTGTACATGTGAACTAACTTGGCTCAAATGCCTCTTCAAAGACTTACAGTTGACTCTTCCTGGTCCAACAACAATTTACTGTGATAATCAATCAACAATTGCAATGGCCTTCAATCCTATACAACATGCCAGAACTAAGCAGATTGAATTGGACTGCCATTTTGTTAGCGACAAGGTCAGGAACAATGAAGTTTTACCATGCTACATTCCCACAAAACAACAAGCAGCTGATGTTTTGACTAAAGGTCTACCAAAAGCCCTACACTATGCATGTTTATCCAAGTTTTGCACTTGTGATCCCTTCACACTGTCAACTTGTGTGGGGGGGTGGGGGGGGTGGTTAAAAAAGACAGCCCAAGCAGCTCAAGTCACAAAGTCAACAGCATCAAAGTCAACAATAAAAAAAATCAACAAGCCTACAAAGATGTTGCTTCATGAAAGAGTCCATGTGAATTGTCAAGCAATGTAGAGTGTTGATAGTATATAGTAGCTTAGCAATCAATCTTTGTAAATGTGAAAGTATAAAGGACTAGTTTGTAGTTTAGATCATAATATAGGGACTAAATTGTAAAGTTCTGTTTCTATATTAGCTTGTAATTCAGATCACATTTCTGATCCAATCAATATACAACAACTTTATCCTCTCATTTCCTCTCTTTCACTTCAGAACTTCACATGGTATCAGCGCTTCATCAATGGAGTTCTAACCATTTCTGACCGATTTCTAACGGTTTTTTTTCTGTTACACTGATGCGTGGGTTTTGCAACCTTACAACAGGTTTTACCTCTCGAGGGATCTCAAGAGGCTTACAACCCCACCAGGCAGTGTACCTGACCGATGTAGTATAGTGTAGTGGTAAGTACGGGGGATTGATCGTTCTCCACAGGGAATAGTGTTCGTTAGGTGTGAAAGGCTACTCTATTTAGGTCTAAGGGTTGAGGAAGATTCTTTTTATGTTTTTATAATTTTTATAAAAGCAAGTAAAATCTCGGGTTTTGAAGGAGTGGGCGGAATTAGTTGCTAGTCAACTAACCCAAATTACTACAAATGCAAATAAAATAAAATAACAAAAATGAAAAGTGGTGAGAAACTTATGTGTAGAGAAATGTGTTTACTTAGATTTCCTTACTCCCTAACTATCTTTTACCGGTTAATTAGTGTGTATTAGTCGCGTGGATGACGGGTGTATTCCTTAATACCATTCGTGGGGTGGCGTACTTACTTCCCCAAACTCTACAAGCTCCTACTTCACTCCTATGTCGAGCCGGCTAGGAAGCTCCTAACATGGGATCACTAGAATTCGCTTGTGCATTAAATACAACCATAAAAACCTTTAGTACGCGTTTGGTTCATGTTTCTTAAGACGTTCAAGCAAGTTACCGAATAGGAAGTTAGCCAGTTTTCTTAAGCCTAACATAGATAAACAATCATCCAATACAACTAACAACACACTAACAACCAATAATCAATAGCTAGGTTTCATTAGATCTAAGCAAACACAAGATAAAATTAGCCTAACATGTTAAACAAAAGACAAGCATAAGATAGAATCAAACAACACATAGACATATTGAATGATTAATTGATAACTTATCTTTCAATGAAACATGGAAGATCTCAGGGCAAAAAGCCCTGAAAAAGTAGCTAAAATCGTCTTAGGGTTTTATCCCAAAATTCCACACACTAAGCTCTCCCTTCATGACAAAAAATTAGAAAACTATATATAGACTTTGACATCTGACGGCGTCACCTTATGCATTGTGACGCCGTCACCTCGCCGCTTTTAGGGTTCCCGGATGACCATCTTGACGCCGTCCCTCTTTAGCTCTTCAAAAATCCATTCTGGCTTATCAAGGCTTGACGCCGTCGGACCTATAACGTGACGCCGTCCCCTTATGATTTAAGCCGTGACGCCCTTGATTTAGTTAAAGCGTGACGCCGTCAGAATTCTCATGCAAACTCACTGGCCCGTCATGAGTAAATTTCACATCCAACTTTTCTTGCCAAAGCATGACGCCGTCCCATGTTAATTGTGACGCCGTCAAGAGTAACTTTTAGCCGATTCTTGAGACTTTGCCGTTTTCTTCACTTTAATGCTCCAAAAACGTCCAAAATGCCTCCTTTTCCAGATTTCTCCTCAAAAGTACCTAAAATGACAAAAGGAACGATTTAGGGCAATATTTGATCAAATAAATACGATTTCGGGCTTAAATGACCCCTTAAAAGCGGTACACTTTTCGCCTCATCAAATACCCTTACACTTGAGATTTGCTTGTCCTCAAGCAAATGCGCTTTTATTCTAATCAAAATACAAGTTAGGGGTCATTTAATGCAAACATAAAAGTAATTACAACAAATAATCGTTCCACTTCAATCATAATAAGCACGGAGATTACATACTAGCACCTCACAAGTAGTGTTTAGATACTCACATCTCTCAAGTGTCATCAAAATAAATCTCATAAATGAAAACGGAAAATATCTCTCACTACCTGTCATAGCAAATAGATTACCATAGGCTTGGGAAAGGATCGAAAACCTCCTCCACTAGGCGTAAGCACCTAAGATAAACTATCAAAGAGGGCTTTTAAATGGGTTATAACGTTAGGTGTAGGGAAAAGGAAAACACGGTTTTGTTGGATAAAGGATATTTTACTGGTGGCGAGTTAAAGATCTTGATCAATTACATGTACTATACAACGTTGCTAAGCCAAGACTAGACTCGATCTTAAGCTAATGAAAGAAAATAACAAAACATAAGCATAAAATAAACATAAAATGAAACGGGATGGTAGTCCGTATGTTTTTTTCTACTTTTCTTTTTCTCATTTTTTTGTATTTTTCTTGATTTTTTTCGATTTTTTTTTTTTTTTTTTTTTTTTTTTTTTTGCATACACTTTTACCCTACCATCCAAAATGATACATCATAGGGGCGTTGCATCCCCTTACACTTGAACTTTTACATAACTTTACAAATACTAATCTAATGACTCGAATTAAGATAATTGAAAAACTTGGAGTACTTTTAAAACATTTAGCACATATGGGGGTAATAATGTTGTTCTTCCCCATTACTCCATTACACTAGTACTTTACCCACGAGTCCCAATCGTCCCAAAACAATATGTACAAGGATATGACTCGACTTAGCAACCATGTAATCAACTAGATAATTAACTTGGGTTTAAACAAATGTTGTAACAATAATGCACTAAAGATGAGTGCATACAAGGTAGGCTAAGGCGATTTGGGTGTACATTTAAGTGGGGTGTAACAAATTCTTCCTTTAAGTAAAATGCTTAAAGGTCGAAACGAAAAGATAGGCTCTGAGGGGTGTACTAGGGGTATCGTGCACTAAAAATGAGTACAACGCAAAGGGTGTGGGAGAATTACTTGACCAATGTAGCCAATGTAATTATAACAAAAACACAGGTGTAAAACAATGGGTTAATCCTAATGCCTCTTATCATGTAGTAAATCTAACTACACGAATGTAGTCTCACTTGTGGCCTTGGAATGGTCCTAACGCAAGTTCTAGAATCTAAGTGCTACCGGTACACACATCATAGCATAAATGCTTTTCCTACCAATTCTAGGGGCGAACCTCACATATTTGGGGGGTGGAAAATTTTTTAGTGGTACGGTTTTTGTGCTAGTCATATAACTCCTATCCATGAGACGCTTATTAGGATCAAAGTTTCACTCCTATATGTTGTAAAAAATTTTAAATTTGGCACTAAAATTACCTTAACAAGTATTTCTCTCAGTTTTATTACACATCTACCATCAAACAAACAAAAATCAAGCGCAATTGTATTCTCAAAAATCGTACTTTTACCCTCCCCTTACACTTAAGATGAACATTGTCCCCAATGTTCAAATGACAAATGTAAAAGCATAAAGTAAAAGAATGAAATCAAATACTCCCCTGATTCGCTCGTTGGATAATGAAATTACACGGTTAAATCTTCCTCCAAAGAGAATGTTGAAGCTCCATGACTAATGCATCGCCATAAGCTTGATTCAAAACATTTCCTTGTCCAAAATAACCTGTTGAACCTGAGAAAACAAACACGAAAACCTGCATAACATCGGCGGGATAAAATCTATATATAAGGATATAATGCTTGTGGAATGATAACTTTGCAGATTCCTGGAGATTATAAGTTGGAGATTTTAATAAAAACTTTTTACGAAAACAAAATTTTCAAAAATTTCTGGAAATTAAATCTGACGCCGTCAGGTTATAACCCCTGACGCCGTCAGAAATGACCTGACAAAAATTCTCATTTTAAGTTTCCGGAAAATTTCTGGAAAAACCTTTACCTTACTTCCTGGAAATCCTGCAAAAACATCATTATGACTCGATACAAGCATTTGACTCAAACAAATACGAATATGTATGCTAACTTATTATTATTATGATTCATGTTCATTTGTGTTCTAATAAACCGATTTAGATTTCCCTTACACTTATCTTTTGCAAAATACCTTTATATGTAGTTAAGACGAAGTTAAAAACAAAATAAAGCATTTTCACAAATTACTTTTGAACATGAATCAATACTAATAAAAATTAAACACACATACGGAAACAAATAAAATCAAACAAACAAATAAATAAACACACAAAGCAAATAAACCATGGGCTGCCTCCCAAGAGCGCTTGTTTTTGTTCGAGTCACGAGCCTGACTCTACCCTTATTTAATGGATAAAGGAGAGGTTTTCCCTACACTTAGGATTAAGTGCGGGTGATAGTAGCGATACACACCAGCTCGGTAGGAGTATGCCACGTGAGGAAAGAGTGGTGGATGAATTATATGCTCAAAGGGGTGTGCTCCTTTCATCATAACCTTGCCTAGTTCACTTTGGTCAATGGGTGATTTTGAGTTTCCTCCTAAAAAGGGATCATCTTCTATCAACTTCGAGAGACTCCTAGTTGGGAATCTATCTTGACCTAATAAACCCGGTTTAAACCCATAGTGTTTCTTGTGATTAATCATGAATGGGTGATGTAAGTATGAAAGGTTATGGTTCACTCCTATATTAGCTTCCTCACTACAAGGCTTAATGTCTACTATCTTAATCCTAAGACTACCCGGACTATATGTTTTGATGGGTGGATCGGGACCTAATTCAATTCCTAAGTTCACATCTAAGGATGGAAGATTAGGTAACGGTTTTGGTTTAGGCTCCGGTTCATCAAAACTAGGAACTTCCCTAGAACTAAGAGTAAGGTTATCATTATGAGTATTCAAACCTATATGCTCTAGTGGTGCTTGGTCCAAGGGTTCTACCTCAATTGGGGTTCCTAAAGTCTCTTCTACTTCTTCTGAATAAGTCACGGGCGGTGTGTATGCCTCAAATGATGGTAGGACTTGTGGGGTATTTGGCGGGCTTGGATTTTCTACTTTATCATCCATCTTATCAAGATCACCTATATCCTCAACATGTGTTTCATTATAATCCAACCCTAACATTTTCCCAAGTATCTCAAGTGCTTCTCTAGGCATCTTAACTTCTATATCCGAATCATAAGGATCATCCTCAATATTATGACTGCTATATTCAAATTGCCCAAAAGATTCATCATGTGTTTCTTGAGATTCATCATCATCGATCATAAAACCTAGGTCTTTTTGATCAATGTGATCATGTTTGGCTAAATCCTCCATCACATCAAGGTCACCTATGTGTTTGTTTTGTACTATGGCATTACATGACAACCACTTAGGTATCTCAACACTAACATATTCATCCCCAAACAAACTTGTTTCATGATCCTCGAAATTTGTGGTCAATTGACTTGTACTAACGTTTGTTGGGTTGTCTACTATATAATAATATTGGGCACACTCTTCAATAGCTTCCCATGCTTTCTCAGCACTTAATTCCCTAATATCCCTGCCGGCAATATGGTAAATGTACCTTTGGGCTTGTCGGTCGACATGATTGTAAAAGAATTGAGTTAGGGACCAAAAATCGAAGTTATGATGAGGGACTTTTTGGAGTAAATATTTAAAACGAGTCCATGCATCATAGAGAGGTTCATCTTTATGTTGTTTAAACATCAAGATGTCATATGGAGTGGGTGAATTACGTGGTTGGTAGTATGGTGGATTCGCGTTCTCCATAATGGTGAACGGAAGAGTCAATGGAAATTACGAACAAACACACAAAGAAATAAGATAGACTAAAGAAAACCTAGAAAAATAAAATAAAAATCTCACTAGAAAGGAATCTAGTGAGTAGACCTAATAGAAATAAAAATTCAACCTAAACAATAACTATTCCCCGGCAGCGGCGCCAAAAACTTGATGCGTGGGTTTTGCAACCTTACAACAGGTTTTACCTCTCGAGGGATCTCAAGAGGCTTACAACCCCACCAGGCAGTGTACCTGACCGATGTAGTATAGTGTAGTGGTAAGTACGGGGGATTGATCGTTCTCCACAGGGAATAGTGTTCGTTAGGTGTGAAAGGCTACTCTATTTAGGTCTAAGGGTTGAGGAAGATTCTTTTTATGTTTTTATAATTTTTATAAAAGCAAGTAAAATCTCGGGTTTTGAAGGAGTGGGCGGAATTAGTTGCTAGTCAACTAACCCAAATTACTACAAATGCAAATAAAATAAAATAACAAAAATGAAAAGTGGTGAGAAACTTATGTGTAGAGAAATGTGTTTACTTAGATTTCCTTACTCCCTAACTATCTTTTACCGGTTAATTAGTGTGTATTAGTCGCGTGGATGACGGGTGTATTCCTTAATACCATTCGTGGGGTGGCGTACTTACTTCCCCAAACTCTACAAGCTCCTACTTCACTCCTATGTCGAGCCGGCTAGGAAGCTCCTAACATGGGATCACTAGAATTCGCTTGTGCATTAAATACAACCATAAAAACCTTTAGTACGCGTTTGGTTCATGTTTCTTAAGACGTTCAAGCAAGTTACCGAATAGGAAGTTAGCCAGTTTTCTTAAGCCTAACATAGATAAACAATCATCCAATACAACTAACAACACACTAACAACCAATAATCAATAGCTAGGTTTCATTAGATCTAAGCAAACACAAGATAAAATTAGCCTAACATGTTAAACAAAAGACAAGCATAAGATAGAATCAAACAACACATAGACATATTGAATGATTAATTGATAACTTATCTTTCAATGAAACATGGAAGATCTCAGGGCAAAAAGCCCTGAAAAAGTAGCTAAAATCGTCTTAGGGTTTTATCCCAAAATTCCACACACTAAGCTCTCCCTTCATGACAAAAAATTAGAAAACTATATATAGACTTTGACATCTGACGGCGTCACCTTATGCATTGTGACGCCGTCACCTCGCCGCTTTTAGGGTTCCCGGATGACCATCTTGACGCCGTCCCTCTTTAGCTCTTCAAAAATCCATTCTGGCTTATCAAGGCTTGACGCCGTCGGACCTATAACGTGACGCCGTCCCCTTATGATTTAAGCCGTGACGCCCTTGATTTAGTTTAAAGCGTGACGCCGTCAGAATTCTCATGCAAACTCACTGGCCCATCATGAGTAAATTTCACATCCAACTTTTCTTGCCAAAGCATGACGCCGTCCCATGTTAATTGTGACGCCGTCAAGAGTAACTTTTAGCCGATTCTTGAGACTTTGCCGTTTTCTTCACTTTAATGCTCCAAAAACGTCCAAAATGCCTCCTTTTCCAGATTTCTCCTCAAAAGTACCTAAAATGACAAAAGGAACGATTTAGGGCAATATTTGATCAAATAAATACGATTTCGGGCTTAAATGACCCCTTAAAAGCGGTACACTTTTCGCCTCATCATACACGTGTGTACTAGTGTGTTTCTAGTGTGTACTCTGTTTTCTTTGTAACGTTTCCGCGCAAATTCTTGATTGATCAACAATGACATCATCCAATCCTTCACAACATGATCTTACACAACCAGCACTGTTTCAAAATCCACTCTATCTTCATCCATCTGATGGTCCAGCATCGTTAACTGTTCAGGAGAAACTGATTGGAGCACAAAATTACAGAGCTTGGAGAAGAGCTATTGAAATTGGATTATCTACTAAAAGAAAACTTGGATTCATTAAAGGAACTGTGTTAAGATCCACAACTGATCCCAATCTTGCAGAATTGTGGGATACTTGTAACAATATGGTGATTTGTTGGTTAATTGGATCTGTGAGTGAGTCGATTGCAAGATCCATAATGTTTGTTGGAACTGCAAGTGAGATTTGGAATCAGTTGGAAAAACGGTTTTCTTTGAGTGATGGATCCAGGAAGTATAAGCTGAACAAAGATACGTATGCAATTGCTCAAAATGGTGGATCTGTTGGAGAATATTACACCAAAATGAAATGTGTTTGGGAGGAATTGGATAACTTGAATGTGTTGCCAGTGATCAGTAATGTTACTCCTGAAGTGTCATTGTTCTTGGCTGCTTTGAATAAACAAAGGGAAGAGGAAAGACTGTTTCAGTTTCTTAATGGTTTGGATGACTGCTATAGTCATCAAAGAAGTCAAATCTTGATGATTGTGCCTTTGCCTAATGTGGAATCTGCATGTTCTTTGGTTCAACAAGAAGAGTCACAAAGAATGTTGTTTGGATCTTCTAGTGTTGAGTCAACTGCTTTGTTTAGTAAAGGTCATGTTAAAGATAGTGTTAAAGATGGAGTTAAAGATAGTAAATGTGGAATTTGTGGATTCAAATGGCATCCTCCTGAGAGGTGTTGGGAAAAAGTTGGTTATCCTTCTTGGCATCCAAAGAGCAAGATCTCACAACAGAAGCAAGTTAAGACTGGTCAAGGTCAAGGTAGGAATCAATTTGTTGCAAGAACTGCTGCTCATGTAGAAAGTGGGAATATCAGTTTTACTCCTCAGCAGTTTGATCAATTGCTTAAGAGTTTTCAGCAGATGAATGCTTTTAGCAGTGCAGAGGAGGAAATTGATCATCAATATGCTGCAGGTATTGCTTGTCTTAATAGTCAGTTAGATTTGATGGAAATATTGGGGAATTGGATCTATGACACTGGTGCATCTGATCATATGACACCAGTGGAAGATGATATTTTTGATCCTTATTTACTTCAAATTAAACCACAAATAAGACTGCCTAATGGGGATACTTCTGTTATATCTCATGTGGGTAAGGTTAAACTCAATAATGGAACACTTTTGAAAGATGTGTTAGTTGTGCCTTCTTTCAAATTTAGTTTGTTGTCTGTTCCAAAGCTCACAGAAGATAATCAATGTGTGGTCTCTTTTTACCCCAAGTTCTGTGTTGTTCAGGACTTGACAACAAGGAAGGTGACAGGACTGGGTAAGAAGAAAGATGGACTGTATCATCTTGTCAATGTTCCATTTGATAAGGTAGATAGTGTGTTTACAAATCTAGTAAAGTCTGCTGTGCAAAAGTTCTCTTTAGCTGCTTTAGGTACTTTTGAGTCTAGTAATAAGCAAAATGTTTCATCCTATGGACTGTGGCATCATAGGTTGGGTCATGTATCTGATTCAAAGTTGAAACATATGAATGATTTGCCTGTTTCAGTATCAAAGTCTTGCAATGATATCTGTTTGTCTTGTCCTATGGCTAAATTCACTAAACTTCCTTACTCCATCAGTGATTCTCATACTAGTGGTTTGTTTGAATTGGTTCATATTGATATTTGGGGTCCTTATAAAGTACCTACACATGGGAAGTTTAGATATTTTTTGACTGTGGTTGAAGATTATAGCAGAGTAACTTGGTTGTATCTGCTTGAACAAAAGTCTGATTCATTTCAAGCTTTGAAGTCATTTTTGAAGATGGTCTCTACACAGTTTGGGAAGCAAGTTAAAATTGTAAGGTCTGATAATGCTTTGGAATTTGTAAAGGGTCAGTGTGGTCCATATTTGTTAAGTCAAGGCATAGTACATCAAACATCCTGTGTAGACAGACCACAGCAAAATGGAAGGGTTGAAAGGAAGCATAGACATGTTTTGGACACTGCAAGAGCTCTTAGGTTCCATTCCAAGTTACCTCTTAAGTTTTGGGGTGATTGTGTTACTACAGCAACATATTTGATCAATAGGTTGCCCTCTTCTGTTATTGATAATATAACACCCTATGAAGTTTTGCTTGGTAAGAAACCTACTTATGATCATTTAAGAGTGTTTGGTTGTTTTGCTGTGGTAAGTAATCCTTCAAGAGCTGCTGATAAGTTTGATCCAAGAGGTGTACCTTGTGTGTTCTTGGGGTATCCAACAAATCAAAAAGGGTATAAGTTCTACAATTTACTAACACACACTGCATTTGTGTCAAGGGATGCAGTGTTTTATAAACATATTTTTCCTTATGCTGCCAAAAGTGTTCATCAATTTTTAAACCCTCTGCCAACAACTCTGCCTTGTCAATTTGAGTTGTCAAACAAATTTTGTGATGAGTTTGATGGTCTTTCAGCTCCTAGTAATTTGAATCAAACACCTTCTGAACCAATCACAGTTAATGAAGCTCCATTGCCTCCTTTGTCTGAGACTGCAAGTACTAATTCACAGTCTTCTACTTCTAGTGTACCTGTTCAACCACAAGTACCTACTAGAAAGTCTACTAGAACAACTGCTGTGCCTGCTAAGCTAAAAGATTTTGTCTTGTCTCATGTTCCAAAGGCAAATCAAGTGTCCCAAACACCACTTGTTCCTGATTTTCAAACCTTTATTTGTGCATTGTTGGCTCAAAAGGATCCAGTGAATTTCAAACAAGCTGTAGTGAATTCTGAGTGGTGTAAAGCCATGGATGTTGAGTTGAAAGCTTTGGATGATAATGAAACTTGGGAACTAACTGAGTTGCCTCCTGGTAAGACTGCTATTGGAGCTCATTGGATCTTCAAAACAAAGCTTAAGTCAGATGGTACAGAAGACAAAAAGAAGGCAAGGTTGGTCATACAAGGTAATAGACAAAGGCATGGTGTAGATTATCAAGAAACCTTTGCACCAGTGGCAAAAATGGTGACTGTGAGATCCCTTTTGGCAGTTGCAGCTTTGAAAGGATGGTCTACTTGTCAAATGGATGTTTCTAATGCATTTCTCCATGGTGACTTACTGGAAGAAGTGTATATGAAAGTTCCATTGGGTTATGCAGGCAAAGGAAAATCTGTGTCACCTAATTCTACTCTTGATCCCAACCTTGTATGTAAGTTGAAAAAGTCTCTCTATGGTCTTAAGCAAGCCCCTAGACAGTGGTTCTCTAAATTGTCAAATGCTTTGCTGGAATTTGGTTACACACAGTCTAAAACAGATTACTCTTTGTTCACAAAGAAGAGTGGGTCTAGTTTCACTGCAGTATTGGTTTATGTTGATGATCTTCTCATTACTGGCAATGATGATGCTCAGATATGCAACCTCAAGTCACAACTCAGTTCTGTGTTTCATATGAAAGATTTGGGAGATTTGAACTATTTTCTAGGACTGGAGGTATGTAGATCTGAACAAGGTATTTTCATTTCACAACATAAATACACAAGAGAATTGTTGCAGGAAGGAGGAGTTTTGCATAACAAGCCCTATAAACTTCCTATGGATCCTAATCTAAAGTTGCAAGCAGATGTTGGAACTCCTTTGACTGATCCTGAAGTGTATAGAAAGTTCGTTGGCAAGCTTATCTATCTTACTGTTACTAGACCAGATATATGCTACTCTGTTCAATTACTCAGTCAATTTATGCAGTCACCAACATCTGTGCATATGCAAGCTGTTAAGCATTTACTGAGGTATCTTTTATCTTCACCTAGTCAGGGTATTTTACTTGCTAAAGATTCAGCAGTTCAGTTGAAGGCTTATTGTGACTCTGATTGGGCAAGTTGTCCAATGACTAGAAGATCAACCACAGGATACTGTATTCTCTTGGGTGACTCACCAATTTCTTGGAAATCTAAAAAGCAGGCAGTGGTGTCAAGATCCTCAGCAGAAGCTGAATATAGAGCAATGGCTCTAACCTGTTGTGAGGTGACTTGGCTTGTGAGTTTACTCAAAGATCTTGGTATTAAAGACTTGGAACCTGTTGATTTATACTGTGACAACCAAGCTGCTTTGTACATAGCTGCAAATCCAGTTTTTCATGCTAGAACAAAGCATATAGAGGTGGATTGCCACTATGTTAGAGATCAACTCAAAGCAGGCAACATCAAACCTTCCTATGTCAATACTAAATCTCAACTTGCAGATGTATTCACCAAGGTTGTAACAGTTGATCAGCATCACAAATTATTGTCCAAGTTGGGTGTTTCAGTTCCTACCAACTCCCAACTTGAGGAGGAGTGTGAAAGTATAAAGGACTAGTTTGTAGTTTAGATCATAATATAGGGACTAAATTGTAAAGTTCTGTTTCTATATTAGCTTGTAATTCAGATCACATTTCTGATCCAATCAATATACAACAACTTTATCCTCTCATTTCCTCTCTTTCACTTTAGAACTTCACAGTAAAAGTAGCTTAGTTATTAGTTGTAGCTTGTTTTGGGTTAGTTTAGTCTTTTGACCCAATACACTATAAATACCATGTACTGTTGTATTGTTTAGTAATGAAAATACATTCACTTTTCCTCCAATTCTGTTTTCTCTCAATTTCTCAATAGTACTATTGGTGGATTGATCGATTATTTCAAGGATGGTTGTGATCAAGACATTATTGTTTTTATAACGAAATCTCTGAAAACAATATTAAAGGTCAGATGGACAATATGTTAATTTACAATTGCTACTACAAAAAACTAGATAAATGTACATACACATACAAAAATCTGAACACTTCAAAGTTTAAACCAAAAAGATGCATGGTTATATAAAAAAGTGAAAGCAATTTATACAAAATTAAAATGAACACTTAGTTTGCTAGCTGGTTTAACCTTTTCGCCTTAACTAAAAAAAAAAAAAAAAAAAACACCCCTTATCATAACTCAACATTTTTGGCCCCACTTTTATCATAATTAAACAAAAAAAAAAAAAAAAAACTGAGTTAAAGCTTAACTCACAACACGGTGTGGAAGTTAAAGCTTAACTCACAAAAAACATCACCTTTAACACGGCGTTAATGCTTTAACGTGGGAAGGCGGTATGCTAACGTGAGGTTTAACTCGAAAACGTTAAGCTTTCACCCACCTAAAATGTTAACACACCGAGTGCTCTTATAGATTTCACTTATTTCCAATGTATACAACTTATTACTTCTACAATACTACATTACATACTCACATTTTCTTATTTGTATGCAACATTACATTATGTAGGTATAAGTGTTAGTTGTATAGAGAACAGTAATAACTGATAACAAGTGGACAACTATGTTGTATATATTTTGGTGCAACATGCTAGTAGCATTTAACCTTATAGTATTTCACATAAATACTAGTTTCCACATACAATGGTAAGTAAGTAAGTTATATACAATAAAAATAACCGGAAATAGTCCCGTGCTTTTAGCGCAATGGTGGGAACATGCAACGTAAAACGGATGTCATGGCTTAATTTTGTGTGAAAATACAGACAGTCAGCTTCATTTTAGGCTAAATTGCATAAAGAACAAATTAATAATTAACTGACGAGTCCAAGTCCTATTTTTTTATGGATCAATAGTAGGTGTTGAGATTTAGATGTTAAGTGGTTTTAATGTATTCGTAGTTAACAGATTTGATAAAGGTTACAAGATGAAAATAGTTTCAAATGAAAGTTAGATGACATTTGGTTTTTAACGAAGTTATACAACTTGAGAGTGAATTAGTTCCCGGCCACTTCAAGCCCTGGCCTTCTTCGATCAGCTCAAGCATTAACATCATTCTTTATTTATTTTTATCTTTACTTTAATTTGGAGCTAGACATGGATAGAGCTATTTATGGCTTAATGGCCTAACAATTGCTTCTTGTTCTAAACGTAAACAGTACTTTGTATATTTTATGATAGAATTGAAGATCTTATCTGCTTTGAGATATCTCGTAGTGTCGTAATTTCAATTGCTAGTTCATACGAGTAATATGTTTTCAATGGAAAAAGAAAATATAGTACATGCATCAGGATATTTCATATTAAGAAATCAAAACAACATTGACACATTGTGATAAATTAAATTGCCACTTTAGGGGACTACATAAAAGACCGGCAGGTAAACATATATTTAAGTAAATTCTGGAGACAAGAACGAGATAAGCGAGGTTCTTTTACTCGTATATTGTGGCATCAGTAGACACCGTTATAGTACTAAAGGTCACCAGCAGTAATGGGAATATAAACACCTTTCCCTTCCTTCTCATCATGACTTGTTTTACGTTCATGGTAGAAAACAGTGTAAACTACAAACATAAATAGTTTCAATAGGCAATAGAAACCGTTTTTGAAAGGAATCGTGATAAGCAGCTCTGCAGTCATGGACCGATTATAGCTTGTTAGGAAATTAGCCATCAAAACAATCAACGCATAGCCAATAGAAAAAAGAACCATCATCAGTGACGCTTGTAGTCTTTTGCCTTTGATTAGCTCTGCAGCCCTCCCAATCGCATTAAGACCACCAACACCGTCTTCTAAAACAGAAACAATCATACTTACTGTCCAAAGAGTAGCGACGTAATAGTAGCAAACTGGGATTGATAGAGTGATAGCTCCTAAGAACATCAGTGTCCATGCCCATGACTTTACAGCCAAGATGTACCATACGGGGATAGAAATTGTGTAAAGGAAGGCAAGACCTAAACTGAGCAAAGTCATGTAAAAGCTAGTTACTATTGGACTTTTCCAACTTTTTTTAATTTTAAGGATAATGTCTTTTGGGCCTAATACTTTAGCAGTGTACGCTTGATAAGTCGATGAAACGGTGACAATCAAGAAAACTAGTGTGATAATAGAAAAAATGGCCATGAGCAAGAGTTTGGCAAGGAGAATCTCACAAAGGTCGTCATGTGCGCCATCATAAATATAATTATCAATACTATAAGTGAAATCCTGAACCATGTTTGGGTGTTTACGCAACTGCAACAAAAAATCTCCAAAGACAGGTGCAAGTACATACTTCTGAGCAAAATCTAACTGGGAAGATGTAAGAAACACAAGGAGTAGGGTTGGAACCAAAAGCTTCCGATTTCGGCATGCGGTTTTAAAAGACTCCTTAATGATCCCAACGAAACCTAAAGAAGACTGAAATTGTGGGATGGACTTGTTCTCCATAATTTTATGTTTACGGTTTCTATTATCAAACCTCCTCATAGTTGCATTTATATAGAGTTACTTTTGTCCTGATTTAAACTGTTGTTTTTTTTAAGAATCGTTCGTAAATTCCAAGGATACATGTGAGCAAAACATCGCTGTGTTTTTTTATCGTTACTTTTTAGCGTTTTCGTAAAATGTAATTCTGTTCCATTGTTAGACTTTCAATAATCTAAAACATATATTTTTGTTAAAAGATAAAGAGAACGACATTTTGGATTGACGAAGATGCCTTGCGGGCCACGGGAAAAATAACCTTTATATATACAATGTAAACATGAAATAAACCAGCTAGCAAACTAAGTTAGAAAAAAATATGGTAATGGAATAGATTGGATGTTAAATATCCTAGGATAAGAGGATACGTCAAAGAAAAAGAGTTAATTAATTATTGAAGACCAAGTTGGGGACGTAACCAAAGTCAATGTAAGTTTGTAATTCATACCATAAGTTGCATGTATATGTCTGTTTATGATTAATCATGACTTTTGATACTAATTTTTAAATTATATCGAACAAACATTAAAGTACCCAAACTCCTTCCATCGAGATATATAGGCTGGTGACCTCACAGCACCAGGGTTGGGATTTCTTTCCTATAGGTTTTTTATTTTAAAAAATGACTAGAGGTCGAGATGACAAATCTCAACTAGCGAGAGGGAGGATCCACCAATTGTGAGGGATACATTAAGTGTTGAAAGTAGATGCATGGTGATGTAATATAAGTGAGGCTCAAAGAGTTCCATTATTTCAAGTCGAAGAGCCATGAAAACACTACAAGAAAACAGAGCAACACCCGCGAAATCTGTCGTAGGGAATCTTTAGGATACACACATGAAACTTATGTAGGATATCACTAGGAAATGAAAGCCTAATTCCGTAGGAAATCATTAGGAAACCAAATGAAACTTCATTGGAAATTGGTAGGAAATCAATCACCTCGTTTGGGTCTTCGGTGAGGGATTTCCTAGGGAACATATTCAGTCGGAAATAATAAAATCCGTCAAAAAAACTTCGTTGCTGAGCGTTTCCGAGCATGCTTTTCGTTAGGGAATTTTTTCGTCGGAAAGTCATCACTAAAGACCTTTTTAGTGAAACCTTATGAGACATAGATGTTCTGGAACGACATTGATTTTGGCCTAAAATAACTTCTTCCAATTATGTTTAACTTGAACTTACCTAGATTTTTTCTTTCAAGAAACTCATTAATAGTGCTCAAGTCTAGTGGTCCTCTCTCTGATAGTCTGGGGCTAAGAGAGTTGGTCAACACTCAATAAAATACGCGTATCTGAACTATTTTACAACTATTATTTGTTCAACGTACGTGCCATGCTGTTTAATTAACTCATCATAATACTATTGCAAGTTCATTGAAGAAATAGCGAGATGTTGGAGATCACATACAACAAGAGACATGGCCAAAAACATTAATTCTAAAACAAAAGCACTCCGAAATTTTTAGAAGAAGATAGATTGATATAACTATAATATATAAGATAACTTCAATTCCAAAAGAATACAACCCAAACGCCACCATGCAAGTGATCGCTCTCCAAAATCTTATATATCATTTTCTTTAATTTGTTTTGGTTTAAGTTCTTCGCTATCTCGAAATCGATGTGGCTCTTATGAGCGCTCTCGTTATAGGGGAAAAATGATGAATATGGCGTTGCTATGCATATTGGTGCTAGCGTCACAGGTGCACCACACCATGCTCATAAGGTGGGTTATCGATTTTTTTGTTTAGACATAAAGTGAAGTGTGTCTGTGTCTTTTGGTTGTGTATTATACGAATGTAATGAGGAACACACTGTTTTTTTGTTTGTGTGTAATAAGAATATTATTTGGCAAAATCTGATGTGACGAGATGTATATAACACGCCTATAGTTCGTACAACACCTAACACTCTATGCATACGTTAAGTTTCATAAATTTAAGTTTGAAGTTTTGATTGAACTCATTATCTATCTTTTGCAAAACAGTTTTAAATTGGTTAATTAAACATTCAGCTGTCTGAAAGTGATACCACTCGGTCAATGCAGTACGTGATATTGAAAAATCAACGATGACTTACTTTTCCATTTGTTTGCCGTGTCCAAGAAGCACCAAGACGGCAAGACTTATTCTAACACATTTACGTTTAATGAATGTAAGCCAGGAATTTAAAATCCAAAGGATCTTTTTTTTTTTTTTTTTTTTTTTGGAATAATGCCAATTCGTGGCATGTAAGATAGAGCTGGCAATTTCTGATACGGACATGTTAACACGACACGACACGACATGTTCTTAACAGGTTTCATGTCAGGTCTTAACAGGTTTCCGGACCTGTTAAGACACGAATAAAATTAACAGGTTTCGTGTCTTAAATGGTCGGACCTGTTAAGACACCTGTTAAGACACGAATGACCAAACACCAGCCCAACATCATAGCCCAAAATCTAATGAAATAGACCCAATCCAACATCTGACCAAACACCATAGAAATCGGTCCTTATCTAACCTAACACTAAACACACATCATATGTATGTCCGCCCCCTTTCACCAATCTCTCACCAAACCTCATCTCTTCTCATCAAAATAATCAAACCATTATAATCTACTCTCTAATCTCAGTATCCATCCATCATAGAAATCAAGTCGAAGACAACTCCATCATCCTTTCTCTTTAAAATTAATCACAAACATATCCAAGAAAACCTCGTATAACATTTTTGCTTGATCTGTCGCAGTGACTTCAAGGTCATTCGTATGGCCTCGGGTTGGTTTTGTGATTTTGTTTTTGTCTAATTTGAACGAATCAAAGAATGATTTTTAACAAATTTGTTAAAAAATCTTTCTTTATTTTCGGATAAAAAGGAAGTGTAGGCTTCAATAGATTGGTCAGTGATGATTTTGTTCGAACTAAAAAAAATCTTTGCAAGATTAGAAAGAAAGTTTGAACGATTATGAGACCATTTGTATTATACTTGTCGAGTCTCGGTTTAGTCTAATGGAGATGGGATAGAGGTAGATATGGATTTGTTGTTGATGTAGTTTGATTCTGTTGGGTTCGTAAAACAACCAATTATCTTAAACAGGATTTGAACACAAATTAAGCCAAGTGTTTGCTAAACCGAGAACAATTCAAGTCACTGAGAGAACAGCCTCTCAGTGAGTCATCTTCAGGATGCTTAAGGCGAGTTTAATAAAAGACTCACTCTCAGAAAGGCGGTACTCCCTGAGTAGGACTTAAGCCAAAGAAGAAGATGATGGTTCAGTGAGTGTTGGACAAGAACTCACTGAACCCCAGTCTCTTCAACAACATTAAAGTAATTGAAGACTGAGGAACCAATGCTTGAAGAATAGCCGGGAACAAAAGGGAAAGATCTGAGAAGATAAGAGTGTCAGACCAAACACTCTTATCTTGTCAGATACCAACCTTCCCTATTGCGGCTAAAAGTCATGGAGTGTCAGCCAACAACTCCCAAAGTCTTATTAGCCCATTCCTATTGGTTCTTGAAAATGACAATTACTATTTGTAATTGTCAGACACGCTACCTCAACAACTTGTAATATTTTAATCACTTATACTTAGATTACTTGTGTATAAATAGATCAGATGGAGAGAAGTTAAGTGTGCTTTGTATATTGAAAGCTTAGAACTTTTACAAAGTAACTTCTCTCCTACAAAGAGTATACAACTCACTGAGATAGCTCAGTGGGTATATTGTTACCACTCAAGTAAAACTTGAGTTTCGATAGGAGACACCATAAACCCTTGTCTATTCAATCCCAAGTGTTTATTCCGCAAAACACTTGGGTAATAGATTCTTGGAATTATTTCTAATAAGAATTTAAACGTTGAAAAATATTGTGTTTTTATATTCACGTATTATAACTGTTAGAAATATTCTTTGCATTGATCTCAGTCATAAGCTCACTTAGTCTAACTTAATTGTTATTACTCGGTGTGCTAAGGGAACAACAAGTGGTATCATAGCCTCTGGTTTATAAAACCTTTCAAAAACCCAAAGAGCTCCAGGTTTTTTAAAACCAAGATCCTAAAATGACTGATACCAATGTACCCTAGTTAGTCGATAAAAAGGGTGGCAGCTATTCTGCTGTAGCACCCAGACTTGAGGTTGGCAAATTTAGCAAATGGAAAAAACGTATGATTTGCTATTTAACTGGGATGGAACCCTACTACATCGCTTGTATCAAGGATGGCCCATTTGTCCCAAAAACTGATGCAGGACTAATTAAGCCTGAAGCTCAATGGACCATAGATGAGAGGAGGGTGGTCAATCAGGACCATCGCCTGAAATGCATCCTTATATCATGTCTTCCTGACGATATAATGGAATCAGTCATCAACTGTTCTACAGCCAAGCAAACTTGGGATGACTTGGTAAATAGCTTTGAGGGTCCCTCAGATACCAAGGAAAATAGGGTCATGGACCTTAAACTTGAGTACAATACTTTCAGGGCAAAGGACTCTGAAAGTGACTCTCAGACCTACACCAGATACAAGACTTTGATAAATGAGCTATCAAATGATGGTGTAACTTTATCTAAGCATGAGACTAATGTTGGCTTTGCCAACAGTCTCCCTGAGAAGTGGCTCAACTTCTCACAAGGCTTGAGGAATGCTAACCACATTCAGACCCTTGAGCTCCCTGAAATTTATGGGAAGTTTGTCTATGAAGACAACTTGATCTCAAGGAGATACCCTGACTCAAAAGCTCTTGAGTCCAAAAAGGCCTTAACCTCCACACCCATATCAACTGCTTTCTATTCTAATAGTGTTGTGCAGGATTTTCAAGAGGATTCTGAAGAAGAAATTGTTGAAAGAACTGGTGAGGAGTACCTGAACGACTTGAACTTGGAATTCCAAGAAAGGGCACTCCTTGCTAGTTCAAGACGTTTCATCAAAAGAAATCAGTCCAACTTTACAAAACCAAAAGCAAATGAGACCACTGAATGCTTTAAATGTGGTAAAAAGGGTTATTTTGCTAGGGACTGTTATTCTAAAACTATCTCAGAACCCTCTTACAAATTCTCAGGAAACAGTTCCTCAGGAACTAGCAAGTTTCAACCTAAAATGTTTCAGTCCACCCAACAATTTCAAAACAAGGGTCAAAAGGATTTTGAAACAAAATATAGGAAAATCAAAGCTAAACTTGCACTTCTTGAAACTAACCCCATATTGTCTTAGGCTGCTCAAACATCTAAACCTATTCAGACAAAGAACAAGGTATTAATAGCTGAAGCATATAATTGGGATGAAGAAGAGGTTTCCTCAGATGAGGAAATAAGAGTTAGTGCAACGATGGCACTTTCTGAAGAGGATCAGGTGGCTGTTGGAAAAAGCCATGCTAGGAATGGAGAGTGGGTCAACATCACCATGAAGAAGGTAAATACTATACTTTCTATGGATGATGATTCTGATTGGCAGTCTTACAAGAATTATATTTGTGTTGATCTAAAGTTTGTTGAGGAACAAAGGCTTAACCTGTTTTCAAAATATAACAATATTGTGTCAGAATTGAATAAATGTAGAGATGAACTGCTTGCACTGAAACAAGCCAAATTAGAATCTATTACTCTACAAATTCAGAACACTGAAATTTTGAAACAAAACCAAGCCCTTCAAACAGAACTTAAGAAAGAAAAGGCTGTTATTGAAAGCTGGACCAAAAAGAACCCTAAGGTCTTTGATTCTGTGGGCTTAATTCCTAAGATAACTATAGGAATTGACCACCTCACTGAAACCTCCAGTGAGAGTCCCAGTGAAATGACCTTTGTTCCAGCTGGCATATCCTTTGAGCAAGAGATGGAACCCAAGTCAAATGACTGGATTGTCAGGGACAACCCAGTCAGTAAGTTGCCAAACTTTGAGACTGGAAACATCTTGCTCCCTGAAAGTCAGGCTCTGAAAGGTATGCTTGGACTCTTTGACCAACTCAGTATTTCTGATCCAATCAGTGAGCCTGAATCAGAATCAACTCCTCCACTCCCTCCACTAAATACCTTTCAGGGCGCTGCACCAAGCTCAGACCTCCCACCATTGGTCTACTCCCCACACTCTCCAAAGGAGAGATCAGGAAAAGGTAGAATCCTCCTGAGAAGACCACCCCTTGAAGTCTCAGTAAATACTGATGACTCATCAACTTCAGTCCCTTCTGAAGTAGCAACCCAAAGTCCTGATCCAAGAATTGATCAGTTGACTGAAATGGTCAGGAAGCTAAGTGAGAAGATTGCATCTTCTGAAAAACCTTCTCAATTAAAAAAGGAACAAAAACTAGCTTCCTCAAAGACCAAACCCAAATCAACCAAACCCCTGAAAAAGTGTGAACTGTGCAACTATACAAATCATCTCACTGATGATTGCTATAGAGTCTTTTATTGCATGATTTGCAAAAAGGAAGATCACAGGACCTCTGATCATAAAAAATGCTCAGTCATGTCAAACTTTTCAGGACTTAAGGCTCAGTGCTTGAACTACCCTTCTGATTCTAAGCAGAAACAGAAGCAAAAGGCCAAGCCTTTTCCACCTTGCCCATTGTGTGGATTCAATGACCATCATCCTGAGGATTGCAAATTGACAAACACTGTGAATCTAGTGGAAGTTCCACTCAGAAATCCTCAGGAAAAGAGAGGGTCATTCAGTCAAAAATAGGAATGAATAAACAATCCTCTCAGACTACTGAGGCTACCCCTTCGAAAAAATGCAAAACATGTGGTAGCTCAATCCACTCAACCACTGACCATGAATCGATTAATACTTTTATAAAGACCTACAAAACCAAACCCTCCATGAAATGGAGTCCTAGAAAGAACTGGCCCAGTTTACTATTTGTGCAGAGGCATGCCAAGGATCCTGATTGGCATCTAGACAGTAGATGTTCAAGGAGCATGACTGGTGTTAAGGAGTGTCTGCACAAATATGTGGAAGAACCAGGTCCCAAAGTGATATTTGCTGATAATTCATCATGTCTCACTGAAGGTTATGGTTCAGTAAACTGCAATGGTATTGTTTTTACTAGGATAGCTTATGTAAATGGTCTTAAGTACAATCTGATCAGTGTCAGTCAACTATGTGATGCAAAATACATAGTTCAGTTTGATGATAAGCAAGGAATCATCTTCAATGCAAATAAGGAAATTGTCCTCATTGCACCAAGAAGAGAAGATGTTTATGTATTAGACATGTCCAGTCTAACTCAGGATGGAACTTGTCTCTTTGCTAAGGCCACTGATGCACTCAACTGGCTTTGGCATAAGAGACTCACCCACCTGAACTTTAAAAACATAAACAATCTTGTAAAACAAAACAAGGTCCTTGGCTTACCATCACTTGTGTTTTCAAAGGATAAACCATGCTCAGCTTGTGAAAAAGGTAAACATCACAGAGCATCCTTTAAAACCAAAACCAACTTTTCCATCAGGAACTGCCTACATCTTCTCCATATGGATCTATTTGGACCTGTCAATCCAAGGTCTATTAACCATGAGAAGTATACTCTGGTCATAGTGGATGAATACTCTAGATACACTTGGGTATTCTTCTTGATCAAAAAGAGTCAGGCAGCTGAAACAATCATGTCCTTTGTCAGGAACATTGAAAATCAAAATGACATTAAGGTCAAACAGATTAGAACTGACAATGGGACTGAGTTCAAAAATTATGAACTTGAATGTTTCTGTGATGAGAAAGGTATCTCCCAAAACTTTTCCTCTCCATACACACCTGAACAAAATGGTGTTGCTGAAAGGAAAAATAGAACACTCATTGAAGCTGCTAGGACAATGCTAAGTGGATCAGTCCTTTCCAAACATTTTTGGACTGATGCAGTCAAAACTGCCTGTTATACACAAAACAGATCCATCATTGTCAAGAGACATGGGAAAACCCCATATGAGTTATTCAAAGGAAGAATCCCTGACATCAGCTACTTTCATGTCTTTGGGTGTCCTGTGTTTATTCATAATCACAAGGATCACTTAGGGAAATTTGATGCAAAAGCTGATGATGGATACTTCCTGGGATACTCACTTGTCTCAAAAGCCTTCAGAGTGTTCAACACAAGGAGACATCAGACTGAGGAAACATTTCATGTTACCTTTGATGAGAGCACTGATGCAATCAGGTTCTCAACTGCCTCAGTAGAAGAGATAGGAATTGATAACTCTTCAAGATATCCTCCTGATGAATATCTTCCTGATAACAATCCCTTCTACTCAGTATCAAGATGATGCTAACCTCTCCTATTACATAATCCCTCACAACCTACCTAACCCAACCATCACTGATTTTGTTGAGGCACATGCAAACACTGATGAAATTAATCAGTCTGTTCAAAATGCTCAAGAACCAAACAATCTCAGTGATCAGGTAGACACTCAAGATCCAATCAATGATCATGTGTCTACTCCAGAACCAACCCCTCCACCCAATCAGGCCTCCACAAGTTCAAATCAGTATCCAGGACCTCAGGAAAGTTAGACTAGGTCTCAGGACATTGAACTTGTCAATATTATTGGAGAGCCAACTGAAGGCATGCTCACCAGGAGCATGGCTGCTAGTCTAAGAGCAGCCTCAGCCAATGAATGCCTATTTGTGGACTTCATTTCCACAATTGAACCCAAAAGTGTTAAAGAAGCACTTACACATCCAAGTTGGGTTCAGGCCATTCATGATGAACTGGAACAATTTGACAGAAACAAGGTAATGACCTTGGTCAAATGTCCAGAGAATGTCTCAGTCATTGGTATGAAATGGGTATTCAAAAACCAAACTGATGAAAATGGCATAGTCATTAAAAACAAAGCCAGACTTGTAGCCAAAGGCTATAATCAACAAGAAGGCATTGACTATGAAGAAACATTTGCACCAGTAGCAAGGATGGAAGCCATCAGGATCTTCCTTGCTTTTGCTACATACATGAACTTCAAGGTGTACCAAATGGATGTTAAAAGTGCATTCTTAAATGGTTCACTGAAAGAAGAAGTTTATGTTCAGCAACCTCCTGGATTTGAAAGCCATGAGTTTCCTGATCATGTCTGTAAGCTTAATAAAGCCCTTTATGGACTGAAACAAGCTCCCAAGGCATGGTATGAAACTCTTTCAGCCTTTCTGATCCAAAACAAATTTGTCAGAGGCAAGATAGACAACACATTGTTTATCTATAAGACAAATACTGATGTCATACTAGTACAAGTGTATGTTGATGACATCATCTTTGGCTCAACAACTTACAAGCTTTGCAAACAATTTGAAAAACTAATGGCTAAGCAATTTGAAATGAGCATGATGGGAGAATTAACCTACTTCCTTGGTCTTCAGATCAAGCAGACTGATAAAGGAACCACTATCAGTCAAGAGAAGTATGTTAAGAACCTACTGAAAATGTATGAACTCAGTGACTGTGCCTCAGTCAAGACTCTCATGGTTCCTCCAAACAACCTTGGTCCTGATCTCACTGGTAAACCAGTAAGTCAAACTCTCTTTAGAGGAATGATAGGATCACTGATGTATCTACTTGCATCAAGGCCTGATATCCAATTCTCAGTATGTCTATGTGCCAGATATCAATCTGACCCAAGAGAATCACACATCACTGCTGTGAAAAGGATACTCAGGTACCTGAAAGGTACTCCAAACCTTGGATTATATTATCCAAAATGCTCAGGCCTTGATCTTAAAGGATACTCAGACTCTAACTTTGCTGGATGCAACATGGACAAAAAAAGCACCTCAGGCTCTTGCCAAATACTTGGTGGGAAACTAGTCTGTTGGAGAGCTAAGAAGCAACAATCAATTGCCTTGTTAAAGCTTAATATTAATCCTTTATCATACAAACAATATTAGAATAAGAGAAGATTAGAAGATAGAAAGAGATGGTCACTTCTTAGAGATTAGATTAAGAGAGAAAGAATAAGAGATACAAAGATGAATACCCCTTGAAGCAACACACACATCCAACCCTTCCAAGTGAGTGGAAGGGTGCTATTTATAGGCTTCAAGGATGGAAGGCTTGGGTGGGCTTGGATTAAGCTTGGGCCTTTAACATGGACTATAATCATACATTTAATCTATAAGGTTAATCCAAGCCCACTGACTAAATTAACTAAACTAAACAATGACACACTTAATTAAACTATTACAATGATGAATGACCATCTCTTTAAAATAAATCCTAACAATCTCCCCCTAAGGGATGGTCATTCAAATGATGCTCCGTGTGAGATGGTCTTTCGTCTTCAATTTCTTTGAGCTTTGAGTGTCGTTGTATAGCAGTTTTTGTATTTGGTTCCTTCATGCTATGTGATCTTCAAAGTATCGTCTTTGAGGTTGTTCTTGCCTTCGATCAGCATCTTCATGTGATTATGACGTCATGACCTCCAACATACTCATACATCTTGGACTTTACACTTATGCAAACAATCTCCCCATATTCTTTCATTATATGAACTTGTTCTTGACATCTTGATTAGCTTCTTGACTTTGTCTTTAACACTTTGTCTTTAACTTGATCTTCTTTGTCTTGAACTTTTACATTTGAGCTTTGATGAGGATGTTCTTCATAAGTATGAGTATGCCGAGGTGAAGATGATTGATGTATATGGTGATGGTTAATGGATGTTTATAGGTAGCTGCATAAAACCGTTAGTAATAATCATCCAGCGCTTACAGGTTGTGACTTTGAGATCGTCATCAGCATAGTGTGAAAACTTTCTCAAAATCCTTCCCCAGGCCGTTCTGAACCGGATACCCCCGAAAGGGCTTACACGGACACACCGAAGTGCACCCACGATTCAGTGAGTCGCTGGAGATCACCCCACGACTGTAGACCGTTTGAAGCACGTTACCATCATGATGTAAATGGCAAGATCCTTGGATCTCATTAAGACTCTTACAACTTGTGTCCTTTTTGACGAACACAAGTGTATCATTTTAGAAGTGTTCCTAACGAGATATTTTGATGAATCTCATGGCTCTAGACTCTATTGTGCGTTTTGGTTTTAGTCGTCAGAGGCATGGAGCAGAGTGCCACCTTTTCAATATCAACACGTCTCGAAATGAGAGGCCGATAGATTATGTAGTATTCTCCATGAGAAATGAAACAAATATCTTTTAAGAGATATCTGAGTGGATAGGAGGGGTGGTGCAGCGCGTCACTGGGTCCATGACGTCTTGTCTTCAATATCAGTATCAACTTGTGATAACCGATAGCAGATGTATTGACCCGGTTTCTTCCCTAAGTTTTCATGGAGGGCTATTTCTTTTCACCCTTTCATTCAACTTTTCTTTTTAATTCTTCAACCCCTTCTGTCCCTTTCTCATTTACTCCTTTTTTCAATCTTACCTAAGGACTTCTAATTCTAATCTATTGGAATTGTCCTTGGGTAGATCCCTCCGGCTCTGGCGGATCATAGGACGGTTTTCCTAACCTTAGTCACCTTATAACACCATGACTATCCTAGATTTGCCATAAAACCTTTTGAAAATCTCTCAAAGTATTTATGAATAAACACATTTTTGTTAACACTTCGAGAGTTTTTAGATTTTTGAAACACTCCCCCTTCACATGTGCTCATGCATTTTTTAAGTAAAATTGCACATGTTGGGTAGAGTTCGCACATTTGAATTGATCGATATTCAATGAACATGACCTTCGCGAGACACGCTTACATCACTAGTTAGACTAGCTTGAAATTATTACCCGTCCCGGTCATATTCAATGATCATCTCTCGAATTGGTACATTCTACTCAGACAAGTCCTTTGCGAGACACGTTTACATCACTGGATAACCAGCTTGAAATTATTACCCGTCCCGGACAAGTCTTTTCGATTTCTGACATTAAATTTTTCGTCAATTCGAGGGTAAAAACTTGAGTCTTTTTGTAGAGCTCGACTCACGATCACATTTTAATCACATTTCTCCCCCTCAAAAATAGCATTTCAATGGTATTTTTGATACCGTTTGATTAAAATCATTGTTTTTAGAAAGCTATTAGGGAGAAACAGTTTTGCATGAACTTTTTGGAACAAAGATGTTTTGAATTACTCCCCTTCAAACCTTACATAGGGTTTGATATTTTTAAACTTTGGAGCGAACTGGGGAGTAAATATTTGAAAATCTTAAGCAAAATTTTTGAAAAGTTTTGAAAAACCTTTTGATAAATTTTGAATAAAATTTTGCTTAAGATTAAGAAGTTTGAATAAACGTTGCATGAAAACTTCTTTTCTTGTTAGGATTGTTGTAATAAAATGTACAACAGGGTCCTTTCTTTGAAAAACGGGTTATGCACTGTTATGTGTGCATAAGCCATAATGGTTAAGCGCGGGTTGTAAGCTGAAATACTTACAAGCCATTGAGATTTTTAGGATAAGTGCTTGAAAAGTTTTTGATTAAGCACTTTCCTTTCTTGAAAGCACGGGTCCTGAACTGATGTGTTCAGAAGCCATTGGGTTAAGCGCGGGTTTCGTACTGAAATGCACGAAAGCCATTTGAGAATGAATTTTTAGAAACGACATGTTTTGAAAACATTTAAATGAACTCTCGCTCAAGCATCTGTACATGCCCGTATCATTGTTGAATGACATTTCTAGGTACGTACAGAATATCGATTATACGAGAGACATGTCGTGAGAAGAATATTTTTGGATTTTTGATTTTTTTATATTGTTTTTGTATTTTTTGAAAATTTTCTATTTTTGTATTTTGCTTTTGTTGGTTTTTCAAATTTTGTATTTTGTTTTTGTTTTTATAAAAGAAATGGAAAATCAAAAATAGAAGAAAGAGAGAATGATTTTGAAGAATTTACAGAATTAGAACCCTCTGATGAACTGGGTTCTGAGATAGTTGAGTCACCTGCAACCAAAGATGAAGAGTATTCACAAATAACAGTGTTAGAAGAACATGACTCATCACTCTTATGGTGTTCACTATCAACGGTTGTAGTGGATTCTTCATCCCTATCCTGATGATTTTCACTATTATTTGACTTGGTGTAGCTATCAAGAATCGTTCCTGTTGGAATCCATCTAAGACCAACTGTGTTAAAAACTTTTCCCGTGGGAATTCACCTAAGGCAGGATCTAGGAGATGTTTTCTTTTCAGATACAGCGGAAGTCTCATTTTGAGAAAAACTACGTCCTGTAGGGATCCACTTGGTAGAATTCTTAGCTTTTTGCTTCTTATCAACGGGTGTGTTTCTGTTTGGTGTCTTAGAGGATTGTGCCTTAGCACGCAAATTTGCTTTCTTGATATACTGTGCCACACATGCATCATGATTAGCTGAAAAGACACATTTTTTACATGTAGGACAGACAAATTCAACATTCTTGTTCAAAACAGCAACCTTAACTTTGTCACTACAGTCATTTGAAGCTTGTTTTCTGTTCGAAGAGGAATTCTTAGTGTTGCATTCTACTTGTTTAACATTTTCTTTTTCGCAACTACTCTTAGATGCAGGCCAATCCCTAGTATTTTGTTGAGAGTTCCTAGGTAGTGGTTTACAACTACTAGCAGTGCCTTGTAATGTTGTAGAATTCATCACCGTAGACGGTGTTCCTAAAATTCCATCTTCTTGAATCATTGCCTTTTTCCTAGCTTTTTCTAGATAGGAATTGTGGACCATGTTGTTTGAACCAACGGATTCTTTAACAGTATTAGTGGTCACATTTGGTGAGCTATTCCTGGGGGCACACACATTAGGATTCAACTTGTTGTCCTTTGAATTTGTAGTAGCATTCCTAGACTCTTTTGGATTATCTTTTTCACGCTTGTCTATCGCCCTATATGTTTGAGATGTAGAGGCAGACACAGTAGTGGGACTAATCCTATCAAGATCAGGTGCTATCACATTCGATGTTTCGAAAACAACTTTTCCTTTTCCTTTAGCATTAAACATGGGTAAGGGTGTTGGAGTGACTGGTTTTGTCAAATCATTTTTCACATCAACTTTTGGAATAGATTGAGAAATAGAAATTTTTGGTTTTGCAACCGGTTTGTCTGAAGTTGATGGTTTTGCAAACTTAGTTTCCTCACCCTTCCCTTTTTGACTTTCAAGCTGAGACTTCAAAAGATTAATTTGATCTTGCATGTTTTTGTAAGAACGCTCATACGACAATTTGTCATACTTGCATTCTTCCGTTTTCTTATCAAGTTGTTTAAAATATGTAACATTCTGTTTTTCAATTTTGGCAAAAGCATTTTCATATTTTTCAACAACTTGAGAAGCCTCAGCTCGAATCCGTTCCACATCCTCATCAGCATATGTTTGGTAAATAATAGACATAATATCAGTTGAAAGAGCTTCTTCAGAGAGAGCGTCATTTTGTTTTTCCAAAACTTTGATTTTTTCAATGTTTTCATTGGCTTCAATTACCAAGGATGTGTGGTCCTTGACAAATTCAATTACTTCTTTGATAATTGCGTTCTCAACATGAATTGCTCTTGCATGTATGCCAGATACAATGGGAGTAATCTCTGTTTCGAACATCTTTTTCTGTTCAGTTTCAAAACTTTTGAACCAATCGTTGATTTTAGCATTTGTTTTGGTTGCCACAACATCTTGAAGCATTTCAACTCTCCTTTTAAGATCAGCCAAAAGTATTCTAGCTTCACTTGTGGAAGTGTCGTTAGAGTACATTTGTTTGATGTTAGAAAGATGTTTTGAAACAACTTTGAAATTTGAGACAGCCACTGGTTTTTTGAAAAACAAAGGTGACTCTTTTTTGACAAGATGAACACCAGCAAGTTTGTTTGCTTCATTATAATCAATTGGTTTGATTTCTCTATTTAATTGTCTCAATTTGTTTTGACTCTCTTTTGTAAGCTCAATCGTTTCATGCGAATCATAACAAGCATGAGGATCATGCACATCATTTATTAGATTACCATTAAATAGCACATTCTGTTTTTGCTGAGCTTTCTTGAGATAACAAGGATTTTCACAACCGAGAGCCATTTTCTTCCTTGTGTGTAAAATCGGGTTTTTATCGTTAATTATCATGTTAAGCGTTTGTGTAGAATGACCCGTTTTTACAAGCAATTCGTCCAACTTTTTAATAGTTTCCTGTTTATCAAGAACTTCATCAAGAAGTTCATCTTCTCGTTTTGAAAACTTTGTATGCAACTCCTTCTTCTCTTTTTCAAGATCAGAACAAATTGATTTTTGTTTAGAAAGTTGGTTGGTTAGATCAGAAATTTCTGCTTTTAGGGATTTAATTTGCATGTTCAGTCTAACATCAAGAGTGTCGTATTTGATTTGCAAATGTTTCTCCCTTGAAACAGAATCACTGTAACCAGTTTCAAGTTCTGACAGTCGTTTGTGGTGAAATTCAAAAGCTTTTTCGTTTACTTTATATCTCTCAAGCTCAGTGGTCAATTTCTCATTCGCGGTCTTAAAATCGCTATTGACCTTTTTCACTTTTTCAATCTCAATACGACAATTATTCAGTAATGATTCAAATAAAGCACGAGTTTCCTCATCATTAGCGTCATTTTGTGCAACTTGAACTTCGTTAGGATTCATATCTGGAGATGCCAAATTAATATTGCTACAATTTGGCGAGTCCATATATGAATCATAAGTAGGTTCGAGAGGCACAGAATGTGGCTTTTGTTGAGCAAACGGATTAACCTCATTACTTGAAATTGATGTCTCATGGAGTGGTTCTTTGTCATAAGTAGGAGGAATGTCAGAATCGCTGCTGCATGATGTTGATTCTTGCTGATAAGGCATAGGGTCGGAGATTCCAGTGACTTCTGTAGAGTTATCATTGATTCTGGTTGAAAGCAGGAAGTCAGATTCCTCAGCAGTCAATGGTATTCCCGAGTCTCTCTTGCTGGCTAGTATCAACATGTACTGGAGCTTTTCTACCCTATCCATTGCATTGACATTTTCAGCTCTACCTATATCACTCCTTTGGGTTGCTGAAGAAGTCATGAAGCAATAATTCTCATTATGATTGACCCCGTTCTGATTCACAAACTGATCCATTTGATTTCCCGTATTCTGCCCAGCATATTGCATTTGATTCCCCATTTGAATACCCGTAGCATTTCCTTGCTGATTCCCGATAACATCAACCATTTGTCCTTCTTGACCTATATATGACTGCATGTTGTCAGTGTAAGGTGAGTTCCATTGGTTGTTGTTATGTGGTGGGATGTTTAATGCTTTGGTGATTAATGCAAACGCATGTGCCAAATCAGTTGTGATATTGTTTTGGTGAGCGGCCATTGATGAAGTTGTATGATAAAGATGATTGTTGGATCGGTTAAAGAACTAGGATACGGTTGGTTACTGTTCACGAGTTTTGTTTAATTTAAGTCATTTGTCGTTGTCCTTGAAGTGTCGTTGAGAAACTTGATAAATCGATAAAGTTGATAACTTGTGAGAAACTTGATAATCCTTGAGAAACTTGAGATTTAGAAACTTGATAAGTTCACAAAGAAGATAAACTTCAAACTTGATAAATCCCAAACTTGAAAATTACTCACAAAGTTACAAAGTCACCAAGTCACAAAGTTGACAGCACATAAAGCTAATATAGTATTAGTCGAACAGCACATTCAGTATTATATTAAACCCTTTGTTATATTACAACACGTCAACAGTTGATGAATATTATATATAACAAGTTCACGTCACATGCAATCCGTTCTAATAGTAAACCCTTGTTATATATTAGTGACTCAAAAGCAAACTTTTCAAATAGAAAACACGTCACATGCAAAAACACGTCTAATAGTAAAACATGTCACATGCAAAATACTTCAAATGCAAAACACTTCAAACGCAACACACGTCAAAAGTTAATATAGAATTAGTCACAAAGTCTCATGCACATGCAAACTCAAAAGCAAACACGTCTTATGCAAACTAACGTCAAATGCAACACATGTATATAATATTATGAAGTTATTACATACTTCAAAAAACAAACTCTTGTCAACTTATATAATATTATGAACACAGTTAACGCAAACTCACACTTCAAAAGTTAATATCAGTGTTTGACGTCAAAAGTTGTTCTTCAACAAACTCAACAGCCTTTGACAAGATTACTTTGGTTCGACTAGCAAATTAGTTCAATCAACTTAAAGTGGTTCGACTAGGTGAAGTGGTTCGATGAGGTGAAATGGTTCGATGAGGTGAAGTTGGTTCGATGATGAAATGGTTCGATGAGGTGAGTGGTTCGATGAGGTGAGTGGTTCGATGAGGTGAGGTGCTTCGATCAACTTGGTTGCTTCGATGAAAGTTGGTTCGAGCAAATGAAAGTTGGTTCGACTAGTGTAAACTTGGTTCGACTACACACTTGCTTCGACTATAAGTTGTTCGATGACAATTCTTGTTCGACTAAGTGAGTGTCGTTCGACTATCCTTCTCGTTCGACTATATTGCTCGTTCGACTAACTCGTTCGATCAAGGTGATGGTTCGACTACAAAGTTTGTCGTTCGATCAAATGACTCGTTCGATCAAGGTGATGGTTCGACTACAAAGTTTGTCGTTCGATCAAATGACTCGTTCGATCAAGTAGATCCTTCGATCAAGTAGGTCCTTCGATCAACTAACTAGTTGCTTCGATCAAAGAGAAGTCGTTCGACTATGGAGTTCGTTCGATCAAAGTGGTCGTTCGATCAAAGTGGTCGTTCGATCAACAACTTCGTTCGATCAATGAACTCGTTCGATCAATTTGGAAGAGTGTCTAACTCGACTACCCTTGTGTCGTTCGATGACTGCTCCTTCGATGAGGTAGCTCCTTCGATCACCCACTCGTTCGACTGAATTTGCTCCTTCGATCACACTGCTCGTTCGACTGCAAAACTTGTTTGATGATTGTCGTTCGATGAATTTCTCGTTCGATGAAAGCTCGTTCGATGATTGTTGTTCGATCACAAAGTTGGTTCGATGAAGTTCTCGTTCGATGAAATTGCTTGTTCGATTAAAGAATGCTCGTTCGATCAACCTTTGCTTTGCTCGTTCGACTTATGTTGATGTTGCTCCTTCGTTCGACTTTGGTTCCTTCGACTATATTGTTCGATCAATGACTCAACAGAATGTGACAACGTGAAGAAACTAAACAAATGAAAAATACACAAAAGAAACTACGTAGTAATAAATAAACAAATGAAACAGAGACAAGAATAATAAAAAAACAAAGCAAATGAAACACTCCGATTGGAACAGTAACGTGAAAAAAAAGAAAAAAAAAAACTTATAAACCCTAGTTTTTTAAGATTTTGCTCTTGATACCACTTGTTAATGCTTAATATTAATCCTTTATCATACAAACAATATTAGAATAAGAGAAGATTAGAAGATAGAAAGAGATGGTCACTTCTTAGAGATTAGATTAAGAGAGAAAGAATAAGAGATACAAAGATGAATACCCCTTGAAGCAACACACACATCCAACCCTTCCAAGTGAGTGGAAGGGTGCTATTTATAGGCTTCAAGGATGGAAGGCTTGGGTGGGCTTTTACATGGGCTCTTTTAAACACTAAACATAACCTATTAGCTTAAGTCCAAGCCCATTGATTAACTTAACTAACTCAAACAACGACACATTAATTAAACTACTACAATGACGAATGACCATCACTTTAAAATAAATCCTAACAATCTCCCCCTAAGGGATGGTCATTCAAATGATGCTCCATGTGAGATGGTCTTTCGTCTTCAATGTCTTTGAGCTTTGAGTGTCGTTGTATAGCAGTCTTTGTCTTTGGTTCCTTCATGCAATGTGATCTTCAAAGAATCGACTTTGAGGTTGTTCTTGCCTTCGATCAACATCTTCATGTGATTGTGACGTCGTGACCTTCAACATACTCATACATCTTGGACATTATACTTATGCTAACAATCTCCCCATAATCTTTCATCATATGAACTTGTTCTCGACATCTTGATTAGCTTCTTGACTTTGTCTTTTCACTTTGTCTTTAACTTGATCTTCTTGTCTTGAACTTTTACACTTGAGCTTTGTTGAAGATGTTCTTCATAAGTATGAGTATGCTGAGGTGAAGATGATTGATGAATGTGGTGATGGTTAATGGATGTTTTTGGGTAGCTGCATAAAACCGTTAGTAATAATCATCCAGCGCTTACAGGTTGTGACTTTGAGATCGTCATCAGCATAGTGTGAAGACTTTCTCTAATCTCCCCCAGGCCGTTCTGAACCGGATACCCCCGAGAGGGCTTACACGGACACACCTAAGTGCACCCACGATTCAGTGAGTCGCTGGAGATCACCCCACGACTGTAGACCGTTTGAAGCACGTAACCATCAATGATATAAATGGCAAGATCCTTGGATCTCATTAAGACTCTTACAACTTGTGCTCTTTTTGGCGAACACAAGTGTATCATATTGGAAGTGTTCCTAACGAGATATTTTGATGAATCTCATGGCTCTAGACTCTATTGTGCGTTTTGATTTTAGTAGTCGGAGGCATGGAGCAGAGTGCCACCTTTTCAATATCAACACATCTCGGAATGAGAGGCCGATAGATTATGCAGTGTTCTCCGTGAGAATGAAACAAATATCTTTTAAGAGATATCTGAGTGGCTGGGAGGGGTTGTGCAACGCGTCACTGGGTCCATGACGTCTTGTCTTCAATATAAGTATCACCTTAGTGAATACCGATAGCAGATGTATTGACCCGGTTTCTGCCCTAAGTTTTCATGGAGGGCTATTTCTTTTCACCCTTACATTCAACTTTTCTTTTTAATTCTTCAACCCCTTCTTTCCCTTTCTCATTTACTCCTTTTTTCAATCTTACCTAAGGACTTCTAATTCTAATCTATTGGAATTGTCCTTGGGTAGATCCCTCCGGCTCTGGCGGATCATAGGACGGTTTTTCCTAACCTTAGTCACCTTATAACATCATGACTATCCTAGATTTGCCATAAAACCTTTTGAAAATCTCTCAAAGTGTTTATGATTAAACACATTTAGTTAGCACTTTGAGAGTTTTATATTTTAGAAATACTCCCCCTTCACATGTGCTCATGCATTTTTAACTAAAATTGCACATGTTGGGTAGAGTTCGCACATTTTGAATTGATCGACTTTCAATGAACACGACCTTCGCGAGACACGCTTACATCACTAGTTAGACTAGCTTGAAATTATTACCCGTCCCGGTCATATTCAAAGATCATCTCTCGAATTGGTACATTCTACTCAAACTAGTCCTTTGCGAGACACGTTTACATCACTGGAAAACCAGCTTGAAATTATTACCCGTCCAGGACAAGTCTTTTCGATAATGGAGATTTAGATTTCGTCAATTCGAAGGTTAAACTGAGTCTTTTTTGAAGAGCTCGATAATGGCTCTGATACCACTTGTTAAAGCTTAATATTAATCCTTTATCATACAAACAATATTAGAATAAGAGAAGATTAGAAGATAGAAAGAGATGGTCACTTCTTAGAGATTAGATTAAGAGAGAAAGAATAAGAGATACAAAGATGAATACCCCTTGAAGCAACACACACATCCAACCCTTCCAAGTGAGTGGAAGGGTGCTATTTATAGGCTTCAAGGATGGAAGGCTTGGGTGGGCTTGGATTAAGCTTGGGCCTTTAACATGGACTATAATCATACATTTAATCTATAAGGTTAATCCAAGCCCACTGACTAAATTAACTAAACTAAACAATGACACACTTAATTAAACTATTACAATGATGAATGACCATCTCTTTAAAATAAATCCTAAGAAGCAACAATCAATTGCCTTGTCCTCAGCTGAGGCTGAATATGTTGCAGCAGCTAGTTGTTGTGCAAATGTACTCTGGATGAAAAGTTAACTCAGTGACTATGGAATTCAGTATAAGATGGTACCCATCTTTTGTGATAACACAAGTGCAATTGCAATCTCAAACAACCATGTTCTTCATCAGAGAACAAAACATATTGATATTAGATATCATTTCATCAGGGACCATGTCATGAATGGTGACATTGAATTACACTTCATCCCTACCGAATATCAGTTAGCTGATATCTTCACCAAACCTTTGGATGAACCAACTTTCACAAGACTGAAAGCTGAATTAGGAATGTTGGATATCGAGAATCAGTCCACTGATTGAATCCTTCCAACTGAAGTGTAAATTCTTAAAACCTCAGGTCCCTGACTCAATGTGTACATCAGTGAAAAAAAATCACTGAATCCTCAACCTCAGGAACTAAACCCAAGTTCCTGAAATCTTTAGGGTTCAGGAACTAAACCCAAGTTCCTGAATCCTTGTAGCTCAGGAATCATTCCATATTCCTGAATCATCAGTGACTAATCCCAAGTCCCTGAAAAACCATCACTGAATGAAAAGTCATTCAGGGCCCTGAAAAGGACATTCAATACTAACTTAAATGCTCTAAGTATCTAGTTAGTAAATGTCCGAGGTTGGTAACTGAATTCTTATTAAATATAAGAATATTTGTTCCTTTGCCTTTCTGGCATACACCTCATGGGCCCCCACTTCCCAACTTGGCATTCAATGCCCTCTCTCACACAATACACTGTATGATGATGGAAACTCTGCAACTTCTCCTTTTGCAGAAACTGCTCAACTGTTCACTCTGCCAATTGTGAAAAAAGAGGAAAAGTGGAGTGGTGGCATTTAATGCGGATCTCAAACATTTTATTCAAAATAATTTCCAAAAATTATATTTTGATTAGATAAAACCGCTCAAATACCAAAAATAACCCCATCTCTACTATCCTATAAATACCCTAACCAAAACAAACACACACACGCGTTTTAAAAATCTTAGCTAAACTCTGCCCATTTTATCTCTCAAAACTCTGTGTGTGTTCATAGCAATTAGAAACCCAGTCCATTTTTCCAACCAAACACAAAAATGGCATCTTCTAATGCTATCACCCTCGCCCCAAATGTGAACTTTCCAATGGAGGGCGTGGATATGACCAAAAACAACGTGGTTGGAAATTTCCACTACCCCCAACAATATGAGGGGTACAAGGATGTGGTTAAGTATTTACATAACTGCTTCCTTGCCACAGCTTTTACCAAAACCCCATCAGTCATTTATCATGACTATCTCAGGGAGTTCTGGTGTACCACAACGGCTACTAGCCCTAAGGACACCAGAGAATCAATCATCACATTCACTGTGATGAATGGGAAGAAACCCATCTCCCTAGACTACAAGACCTTTCTTAAGGCCATTGGTCTTGATTTCGCCCAGACCTTTGAGGCAAACCCTACTGAACAGGAAATTAAAGCAAAAATGTTATTCCTTGGGCCTCATGACGCTAAGCGTCCCACTTTATCTCCTGAAGCCTTGTTAGAAAAGGCTCCCATAGTGAAGACATGGTTTCACCCCATCTGGAGACTCATGATGACATTTGTCATTCAAGTCCTAGTAGGAAATAAATCCTCCACTGAGCAAGTGAACTCATCACAGCAAATGATGATGTTCAGTCTCTTGGAGGGTAGAAAAATTGATATCGGAGGTATAATCTTCTGAGACCTCGTTGCCAAGCTCTCTGGGAAACATAGGCAAAGACACATGTCTTATCCTAGGTTCATTTCCTGTGCGCTTCAGGACCTTCTTGGTTCTGACTACTTAAGGTCTGACGATCAAGGTACAAAACCTGACGTCTTGCATAAGACCAATTTTAGTAGTGACATCACTGAGGCACAACCCACCGCCCTGACCAACTACATGTTAGTAGTCATTCAGGGTGAGAATGCTATCTCCCCAGTACCTTCACCAACCAAGAAGGTGAAGAAAAAGAAAGGGGGACAGTCCAGTAAGGTGGTTAGACCTAAACCACTCGTCACTGAGACTGTTGCCTCAGGCACCCTTAACATTGTGGCCCAGATCTCTGAGACACCCACTGCTGAGACCCTTCTGACCACAAAACAACTGTCAACGGAGGTCACTGGGAAATCATCCTCAGTGTCCTCGGACATACCCTTTCCGCATGTTTCCTTTGACATAAACAAGTCAGAGGGATCAGGAACATCCACCCATTCACATCCCAATGAAAGCACTGATAAATCACAATCAGAGCCTGAGGGAGTACAGGGTTCTATATCCTCAGTGGGGCAGCACTACTCCACTGAGAAGGGGACCCATACCCACTCACATCCTGCTAACGTCCCTGAGCAATCACACTCAGGGTCTCAGGGAGTTCAGGACCCTAAATCCCCAAAAGGACAGACCAATCCTGATGGGAAGGGGGTCCATACATCTTCACAAGGAGTGCCTCATGATTCCACTGGAAAACACCCATCAGTGGATGAAGGCGCTCAAGGGGACAAAGACTCGGAGGGATATAAACCACCCGCCGATACGGAACCCAAACCCACCTCAGGCATCTCAGGCACTTTTGTTCTCTCAGGAACTGACCCTAAAAGTTAGGCTGGTCAAACCCCACCAGTTATTATGACAAAAGAGTCAGAACCTGGCCACAACGAAGGTGAGCCCTCTTCTGAGGGGGAGCCGGATATCCTGAAGGCTCCTTCTCTGGCTGACTATGAAAATTTGTTGGCTGATGAGTCAGAGGAGGAGATTGATTTTGGTGATGATGATATCCCTGATGCTGAGGAGGAAATGGAGAGTCAATTAAACCCTCCTCAGCCCTCTGAGCAACAACATTCTTCTCCTCCTCCTGAGGATCAACCACCCAGTTCCCCATCAACCTCATCATCATCATCAGGTGCTTCAGCCACTCCTGAGTGGTTGCAAAAGTATGACAATGCTCATCCGGCTTCTGAAAGGCAAATGGCGAAATTCCTTCGCAAAGCCAACGAAGGTCTTTACAATATACTTACGGATGAGCAATGGGATAAGCACACTGAAGTGGCAGCCTCCTATGCCGACTTCAGGGCTTCTGTAGAAGAATCTCAGGCAAAGATTCTTCAGGCCGCCAACCTCACTGATAAACAACTTGGCGACCTGAACAAATCTGTAGATGAAATAGCCACTGGACAGCATCAGGAACTCTCCAACATCCTCAAGGCTATTGAATCAGTCCAAGAACATCTTACAGATGATCCCACCTTTGTCAAAAGACTGGATGCATACTTGGCCTCTCAGGCGTCCACCTCCACCAACATTACTGAGCTTCTAAAGCTCCTTCAGGGGGTAGATCTTCAAGGTCTAAGGACACAGCAAGAGTCCATTCATCAGGCTGTTATTGCATCCAAGGAGCACCTGATCCGAATCTCTTCAGCCTTTGAGCAGCTCTCAACAACACATAATCCCACTACACCACCCAAGTCACTGAACTCACCACCCACCAAAAGGAAATGGCTGCCGAATTAAGTGCCGTGAAGAATGAGACTTCTGAGACAAAGTCTATGGTCTCAAACATCCTATCTATTCTTCAGGCCTCTCATGCTCCTCCAACTCCTCAGTCAGCAGGTGTCTCCACTGAAGTTCCACCATCTGCTGAGGGGGAGAAAAATGATGATCCAATCCCTGATCCTACTTCCGCTTTGGTAACTGTCCCTGGAACATCCACCAGTCAACCTCCTCCCATTGACAAAGGGAAGAAAATCATGGTGACTGAAACAAACTCTCCTCCTTAAGCATGCTTAGTCAAGGCTTCAACTGAAAGAAGTGCAGATCCTGATGCACCGTTCTATGTTGATTTAGAGGATGGGAGAAGGGTCTTTGGGACTCAGGAAGAACTTGCTGAAATCTTACACCAAGAAGATCTCAGGAAGGACCAAGAGAAAGAGCAGGAACTCAACAGGTCTGTAATTTCTGAGGTTGCCATGGATGAAATTAAGGAGTCTGATAAAGAAATTCAGGGAGATGAATTCATCAGGATACAAGCCCAACTTCTTCAAGAACACAACAAACAAGCCAAAATTAAGGAAGAAAGAAGGCAGAGGATATATGATAGGTACGTATGGCACATGACCAAAACCAAGGATGAAGGCACAATCACTGACATCTCCATTCACAACACCAAACCCCTGAGCATAACGATACATAGAGGTCCAAGAAAGTATGAACACCTTCCAACAATCAAATTTTCAGACTATGGGTTAAGAGAATGGGATATGATGATGCCCATCCTGAGGAAGAAAACCTCAAGCAAGAATGCCCCAACCCTCATCAAGTCTCTAAGTGCTAAGTATGAAAAACTCTCAAAAGTGGCCAAAAGTCTTGGTATTGACCACGAGAGGGCACTTGCTTCTCAGGGACTGACTATCCCTGAACTTACTTAGAAGACCGAGAAGAAAAGAAAATCTGTGGCCCTTGAACCTGAACAATACATAGCTGCACTTCACTGCAACAGGACTACTCCTCAGGGAGTCAAGTTCCGTCCCAACCTGGTCATCAAGGAACCTGAGTATGGTATCTTCTTTGTGGATGAATTTGGTCAGGAAGCCTTTCAAAGAGTCTCTGACATTGATAAAGTGGAAACGACAACACTCCTTGCCTACAAACTGATGGCGCTTAATATCAGGAGTCCTGATAATGAGAAGTTTGTTAGGCTGATGGATCAAATGATGAAGGATCGACCTGATAAAGAGGTGTTGATGTCAAAGAAGGCGAAACTAGAACTCATGGGTCTTGTTCAGGAACCTTGAGTATTTTGTATTTAGAATGATAGGACTTGTAATGATATGAATAAATTGATGAATGTTTTGTTATATCAATATCCTTATTTATTTTCTAGTACATTCATTATGAGCAGAAGACTTTAGCTCACTCATACTGATCAAATCACTTAGGCATAATTTATATCCAAATAGGGGGAGATTGTTAGGTTCGTAAAACACCCAATTATCTTAAACAGGATTTGAACACAAATTAAGCCAAGTGTTTGCTAAACCAAGAACAATTCAAGTCACTGAGAGAACAACCTCACAGTGAGTCATATTCAGGATGCTTAAGGCGAGTTCAATAAAAGACTCACTCTCAGGAAGGCGGTACTCCCTGAGTAGGACTTAAGCCAAAGAAGAAGATGATGGTTCAGTGAGTGTTGGACAAGAACTCACTGAACCTCAGTCTCTTCAACAACATTAAAGTGATTGAAGACTGAGGAACCAATGCTTGAAGAATAGCCGGGAACAAAAGGGAAAGATCTGAGAAGATAAGAGTGTCAGACCAAACACTCTTATCTTGTCAGATACCAACCTTCCCTATTGCGGCTAAAAGTCATGGAGTGTCAGCCAACAACTCCCAAAGTCTTATTAGCCCATTCCTATTGGTTCTTGAAAATGACAATTACTATTTGTAATGGTCAGACACGCTACCTCAACAACTTGTAATATTTTAATCACTTATACTTAGATTACTTGTGTATAAATAGATCAGATGGAGAGAAGTTAAGTGTGCTTTGTATATTGAAAGCTTAGAACTTTTACAAAGTAACTTCTCTCCTACAAAGAGTATACAACTCACTGAGATAGCTCAGTAGGTATATTGTTACCACTCAAGCAAAACTTGAGTTTCGATAGGAGACACCATAAACCCTTGTCTATTCAATCCCAAGTGTTTGTTCCGCAAAACACTTGGGTGATTCTTGGTATTATTTCTAATAAGAATTTAAACGTTGAAAAATATTGTGTTTTTATATTCACGTATTATAACTGTTAGAAATATTCTTTGCATTGATCTCAGTCATAAGCTCACTTAGTCTAACTTAATTGTTATTACTCGGTGTGCTAAGGGAACAACAGATTCGGGTGTTGAAGTTAGATGTAATTGTATATAAATGTTGATTCACGGCTGAAAATTTTAGCTTATTGGTTGTACAGATCCAAATTTCCTCAAAAAATCTACTAAGCTAGGCTAACAGGTTCCTTATCGTGTAACCTGTTAATTTTCGTGTCGTGTTCGTGATCGAAAAAAAGTGACACGATTTGTTATCGTGTTCGTGTTCGACCTTAACAGGTTCGTGTCTTAATAGGTTCGTGTCTTAACAGGTCGTGTCTGACACGATATGCCAGCTCTAATGTAAGATACTGAATTTATATTCGTCCCTTCTGCTCATCGTAATTAAGGATATGTATCGAGTTGGACCCTTCAGTTCATGGTCCTCGATCTCTTTTTGGTCATATGCTATACTAGTTCTTGAATGCATATCTATCTTCTTCTTTTTCTTTTTCTTTTTCTTTCTAAAATAAAAAAAATATAAATAAATAAATAAATAATAAAAAAAAAAAGAAGAAGAAAAATAATAAAACATAAAAAATGCAATAATAACAAAATTAGTTAATAAAATATATACATGTAAACAAATTTGATACTCGGTAACTAATTGAATTCTTAATACTTATTTACAAAAGTTTATTACGCATGTGATGATGATGTCAAATAAACGCAACACTTATTATTATTATTATTTTTTGAACGGCTGAAATATATATAAGAAATAGTGTTATAGCCTATATCAATCATTATCTAACAACTACAATCAATGGGAGGCACAAGAAAGAAGTGTGGTGAAGTAATTCTAGTGGGAGAAACTAGAGAGAGAAAATTACACATAAAAAACACACACCTCCAACCTGTGAAATGGGAGGGTTGGAGGGTATATATATTTTTACAAGGTGAGTGGGCTTGGGCTATTCTTTGGGCTTTCTTTTTGTCTATTATATTAATTCAAGCCCATTGACTATCCTTTTAACTAAACAACAACACTTTTACAAAAATAATAAAATAAAAACGACCATCACTTTTTATAAAAGCTAACAATCTCCCCCTAAGGGATGGTCATTCAAATGACGCTCCTTGTGATTTGGTCTTTCGTCTTCATTGTCTTGAGCTTAGTGTGTTGTTTTTGAATAGTCTTGCTTCTTTGTTCCTTCATGCTTTTTGATCTCCAATGTATTGTCTTTTGGTCGTTCTTGCCTTGATCAACATCTTCTGTACCGTTGCATCGTCGTTGTAGATGTTGAAATGTATGATGATGGTGAATGGACTTTCGTCAGTACCTGCATAAAACAGTTAGCAATAAATCGTCCAGCGCTTACAGGTTCAGATTTTGAGATTGTTAACAACATAGTGTGAAAACTTTCTCTAATCTTAACCAAGGCCGGTGAGAGCCTCTGAAGTATACCAAAGTATCACTTCAAGACTGTAGACCGTTTGAAGCACGTAACCATCATTATATAAGGCAAGAACCTTAGATCTCATTAAGACTCTTACAACTTGTGTCCTTTTTGGTGAACACAAGTGTATTGTATTGGAAGTGTTCCTAAGAGATCTTTTGATGAATCTCATGGTTCTAGACTCAATAATGTGCGTTTTGGTTTTAGTCATCGGAGGCATGGAGCAGAGTGCCACCTTTTCAATATCAACACATCTCGGAGTGAGAGGCCGATAGATTATGTAGTGTTCTCCGTGAGAAATGAAACAAATATCTTTTAAGAGATATCTGAGTGGCTAGGAGGGGTGGTGCAGCGCGTCACTGGGTCCATGACGTCTTGTCTTCAATATCAGTATCAACTTGTGATAACTGATAGCAGATGTATTGACCCGGTTTCTGACCTAAGTTTTCATGGAGGGCTATTTCTTTTCACCCTTTCATTAAACTTTTCTTTTTAGTTCTTCAACCCCTTCTTTCCCTTTCTCATTTACTCATTTTTTCAATCTTACCAAAGGACTTCTAATTCTAATCTATTGGAATTGTCCTTGGGTAGATCCCTCCGGCTCTGTCGGATCATTGGACATAACCTAACCATAATCACCTTATTACTCCATGATTATCCTAGATTATTGATCACTTGCCATAAAACCTTTTGAAAATCTCTCAAGGTGTTTATGGGTAAAACACATTTTTGATACCACTTCGAGAGTTTTGCATTTTCTGAAATACTCTCCCTTCACATGTGCTCACGCATTTTAAGATAAATTTGCACATGTTGGGTAGAGTTCACACATTTTGAATTGATCGATTTTCAATGAACATGATCTTCGCGAGACACGCTTACATCACTAGTTAGACTAGCTTGAAATTATTACCCGTCCTGGTCATATTCAATGATCATCTCTCGAATTGGTACATTCTACTCAGACAAGTCCTTTGCGAGACACGCTTACATCACTGGAAAACCAGTTTGAAATTATTACCCGTCCAGGACAAGTCTTTTCGATAACGGACATTTAGTTTCGTCAATTCGAGGGTTAAAACTGAGTCTTGAGATTCAATTACGATTACATTTTAATCACATTTCTCCCCCTCAAAAATAGCATTTCGATGGTATTTTTGATACCGTTTGATTAAAATCTTTGTATTTTTGGAAAGCTAATGGGGAGAAACGGATTTGCATGAACTTTTAGGAACAAATTTGTTGTTGAAATACTCCCCCTCAAAACTTGCATCGGTTTTGACATTTTTTAAACTTTGGAGCGAATTGGGGAGTAAAGATTTGAAAATCTTAAGCAAAATTTTTGAAAAGTTTTGAAAAACCTTTTGATAAATTTTGAATAAAATTTTGCTTAAGATTAAGAAGTTTTGAATAAACATTTCATGAAAACTTCTTTTCTTGATAGGATTGTTGTAATAAAATGTACAACAGGGTCCTTTCTTTGAAAAACGGGTTATGCACTGTTATGTGTGCATAAGCCATAATGTTGAAGCCCGGGTTGTAAGCTGAAATACTTACAAGCCATTGAGATTTTTAGGATAAGTGCTCGAGAGTTTTGATTAAGCACTTTCCTTTCTGTGAAGCACGGGTCCTGAACAGATGTGTTCAGAAACCATTGTGAGATCAGATTAGACAACAACCTTTGGAACCCATTTAAGCACCGCGCCAACGGGTTTCGCATATTTTGAAATCCTTTTGTATGTTGTGTCAATCTGATTCAAAGAAGTTGAATTCCAACGAGGACGGAAAACGGGTGTTTCATTTTGAAATAACACTCGTGGAATCAACGGTGATTTAAAACTCTTTTTCTTTTGAAAATTGTTTGAGAAACTCGTTGTCTCTTTTGGAGTTTTAAAACTTGAAGCAGAGTCATTCTTGTGTTGTAGCGGAAGCATTTCAGAGTTTGAATTATTCAGAGGTTTTGAATGACTTTGCTTTGGTTTCCACACTTGCTTTACCGGTGTAAATCGAGAGTGTGGAGTTTGAAAACCTGTATTCTCTTCATTAGAAGTATTTGACCTTGAAAGCTTTTGAGGAGTAAGTGGTTCAGAAAAATTTGGTTTCTTCGAAAACTTCCTTCCTTTTTGAAAAGAATAGGTTGTAAAATGGGAAACCTTTTTTGAGAATCATTTTGAAGATTCACCCATGTAAACCTTCTTCGAAACACTCACTTCTTGTGGAGACTTGTTTGAAACAGGAGAGATGCCTTTTGATCGATTGAGAACATCAAACTTCGCTTTTAAGGCATTATATGACATTCACAAATCATTGTATTCTTTTTGAAGAGAAAGATGATCTTGAGATGCCAATTTAGATTCCAAAGAAGCAATTTGTTTCAACAATTGATCTTTTTCAGCTTTTGAATCATCCGTTTTACGAGCCAATTTCCGTTCGAAAACAATATTTTCTTTTTCAAGTCTTTCAAAATATGTTTCGAATTTGTTCGTTTTGTTGAAAAGATCAGTTTTGACATCCTCCAGATCGTTTGTACGTTGAGCTAAAAGCGTTTCAAGCTCAATCACTTTTGTTTGAAGCACATGATTTGCATTTTCCGTTTCCATTTCAAAATCAGGAGTATTAGAATCAAACAGGGGATTTGGAAAGGAAACTTTTGTGATTTGAGACTCATCCTTTTTCATCTTCATCGATTCAATCTTTTTCAAAACCTTTTATCAGCGAATTCAGACAACTGAGACTTCAGAACTTCAGTGTCTTTTTGTTTTGTGACTGATTTTTGAGTCGGAACCCGTGAACGTTTGATTGAATCAAACAGGTTTTTGTAAGTCTGTTTCAAGTGTTCATTTTCTTTTTGTAATGATGCCACAGCATGTTCCAATTCAATATTTTTTGTATCAAGTTCGTCCAAATCAAACTTGATTTTGGCATCATCACAATTTTGTTCAAAAATCTTTTCCTTTTCTTTAAGCATTGTTGTCAAAGAGTTTTTAGAAGAAGCTTTTTGCTCCTGCAGTCTGAGTTGGAAAGAAAGACTTTGTGCTTGGAGTTTTGTTAAATCTTTCTCAAACTGAGTAGTTCTTTTTGACAATTCTTCTTTGACGTCAGTTGCTTCTTTTGAAAGTTCAGTGATTTTCTTTTTGAGACAAAGATTTTCAGATTTTAACGAAGATGTTTGTTCAAAATCCACATTCTCATTCTCATGGCTGACAGATACTGACTTGAATGACTCTATTTGATTTGTGAAAAATTCTTGTTGAATATCAAGTGTTAAGCATTTTTCATCAAATTCGTCTTCTAGAGAATTGATGTACTTTAAATCTTCTCTCATTTCAGTGACAAGATATCTTTCAAAGTACTCAAAACTTAAGTTGATATCTTTCACACGAGGTTCAATCTCTTCTTTTAACATCTTATTAACTTCCCTTTTAAAGTAAATGTCTGTTGCAAGAAGATTATTGTAATCACTATGGGTGTATTGTTGTTTAGACCAAATGACCTGTAACGTAAGCTCAATGTGATTTTTAAGATAACAAAGCTATTTTCTTGCTTTATTTTGCCATAAATTAGCATCATAAGTATCAAGTTGAGTTTCTTTGAAAAATCTTTTCACATTTGTGTCTTTTCTTTTCAAGGGTTCTTTTGGTATATCTGTCAATTGTGTACAACCATACACAAAGCCTTGATACGAGAATGAGCTTTTTCTTTGTTTGACTTTTTAGCATTTTTCTTTTTCAGATTTGTCTTCATCTTCTGAAATGAACATGACATCAGTAAAAAAAAATTTATTTTCCACATGATCTGTATTTTCAAAACCAAGTCCGGATTTTCGTTGATGAACTTTCTCATCTTTTGGAAGCATCATTTGAAGAGTTTGAGCACTTTGTCCTGTTTTTCGAAGTTTTGCTTCAAGATTGTTTGCTCGTTTCGAAAACTCTTGATTTTCATTCTCAAGTTTTGTATTAACAATCTTAAAATTTGAAGTGGCGTGCTGAAGCACCGAATTTTCATTTTTTAAATCAGAGACTTCTTTTAAAAGTGCTTGAACCTTGCTGTTGTTGAGTACCATTTGTTCATCCAGTTTTTGAATGGAACGTTTTTCACGATGAACAGCTTCGCTATACCCCACTTCAAGTTCTTCGTTTCGTTTTAAAAGTGGTGTGAGAACATCTCCGTTTATTTCAAATTTTCGAGCTTGAGATTTAAGGTTTGAGATTTCAATGTCTTTGCTTTTTGTTATTTTCTCAAAATCTTTTTCCATTTCTTTAAATCCCTCAAGCTCTTTGGACAATAAGACATTCGCTTGCTTAGCTTTGCGATTGTCCTCTTTGCACTTTTCAAGTTCATGTTTGAAATTATCGATTAAAGAAGCAAATAAGGCATGATCTTGTTCATGAGAGGATCCATCCTGGGCAGGCTCACCTCCATTAGGATCCATATCTGGATTTGTAGGAGTGATATTACTATCAAACCGTTTCACCACATATGTGTCACTGATGGACTCAGGATGCGCAGGATGTGTCTTATCATGAGCAAACACATTATCGAACCAAACAACATTAGCATTATCGTGTGAATGTTGTACCGTAGCCAGTATTGCTATGTCAGATGAAGGTCTGATATGGTCATCCTCAGTATCCCAAATAGCTTCATTCCTGTGTGTACCATCAGCATCCGAATCATACCTTGGAGTACTGCTTTCAACCTGTTGTTCTGAAGATGTATCACTTCCCGTGAGAACCAAGCTAGCATCAGAGGTTGTACCCTCATCGACTGTTTGTTCATCTTTGTTTGTTTCTTTCTCATTCACCACTGTTTCCTTGAATGGTACTTCTTTTTTAATCTGCTCTCTTTCCCGTTTCTGCTTTGCCAGTTCAATTCTTTCCCGTTCTATCACTTTCTTCACTTCCCGCATCTCTGTCAGATGTAGTGATCTTTTAGTAAGCACCATTTCCAATGTGTTCATTTGACTAAGCAGCTGATTTCTAAAATTTTCAACTTCCAGGTATTTAGTCACGCATTCACTCCATATTTGGCTTGTTGAATCATAACCTGGAGATCTTTCGACGATTTTGAAATCTAAGTCAAAAAACCATTTAAACTGCGTCTTGAGTGCTTGATATGTTACAGTGCAGTCAAATCCTTTTTCAATCCGGTACTCTATCTGAAATATGTTATGCAATAGTTTCTCTCTGAAGGGATTAAATTCCATTTCAGATCCGAAGAGTCTAGCAAACATTCGATGAAATGTATATGGATTCCACATTGGTACCTTTGCCTCTATGAGTGCTGCACATTGAGTTTTGACTGCTTTAAGGTGTACGAGACAACGTTCCTTCGAATGAATAGCGTTTTGCACAACTGGAGACATCTGTCCCTCTTGAGAACTCGATTCCATTTACTTGCGGTGTGTGATAAAGTTGATTCAGGATCGTTTCAAAGAAGTAGGAGTTGTGTTTGATGTTGGTATTATCCTTTCTCGGGTTTTGCTTACTTGATGGATTTCTAAGTTGAAGGCTTCCTAAGTAGGAGGCTTCCTAAGTTGGAGGATTCCTAAGTAGGAGGATTTCTAAGTAGGAGGATTCCTAAGTAGGAGAAAAGCTTCTTACTCGAAAAATATGTTCCTAACTCGAAAAAATGTCCTTGCTCGGAAGATTTATGCTTGCTCGGAAAATATTTGCTCGGAAAATATATGCACGGAAGAATTTTGGTCTTACTCGGAAATCCTATCTCGGAAATATTTACTCGGAAATCCTATCTCGGAAAAATTGGTCTTACTCGGAATTTTTATAGTCTTACTCGGAAACTTTTTGGTCTTACTCGGAATTGTTGCTCGGAAATTTTTGCATTTACTCGGAAATTTTTCCACTTACTCGGAAATTTTGCTCGGAAATTTTTGCATTTACTCGGAAATTTTTCCACTTACTCGGAAATTTTTGAACTTACTCGGAAATATCGTCAAGAACAGTACCGAAAATCAAAAATTACACCCCTAGATCAATGTTTGGCTATTGATACCACTTGTTATAGCCTATATCAATCCTTATCTAACAACTACAATAAATGGGAGGCACAAGAGAAAAGTGTGGTGAAGTAATTCTAGTGAGAGAAACTAGAGAGAGAAAATTACACATAAAAAACACACACCTCCAACCTGTGAAATGGGAGGGTTGAAGGGTATTTATACTTTTACAAGGTGAGTGGGCTTGGGCTATTCTTTGGGCTTTCTTTTTGTCTATTAGATTAACTCAATCCCATTGACTATTCTTTTAACTAAACAACAACACTTTTACAAAAATAATAAAACACAAATGACCATCACTTTTTATAAAAGCTAACAAATAGCTACTAGCAAAGTGCTAGGAGCAAAAGTATATATTCAGACTAGAAAAAAAACACAAGTTACAAAAACTAGAAACTATCCGAGGCTTTAACTGCGAGGACTACAAAAGGGACGGAAAAACAGTTGTGTGACAATGTTCATCAACCAAATTATTGTTAGTTCAAGTCTTGCTTATAATATATGAGAATTGATTTATTGTGAGAAAGTTAATTGCATTTCTTAAAAAAAATGTGGAGTTATCGTGACACAAAATAGTAAGATGATACATTTGTTGCCTTTTAAGATACATCTCTATCTCTACCCCTTTTAATGTATTTGAAACATTTTATCTTTCAAAGTCTTAAAAAATTAAGTTAACACATCTCCTATTATTAACATTGCAAATACACTAATTGCACGTTAAATTATGACATTATAGTTAAAATTAGTAACTTTTTAAATTTGCTTATGATAATATATATGACGTCATAATCTCAAAATACAAACACATAATTTTTAAAAACTATCATCAATTATAGAAAATCGTTAAACAATATTCGCGAAAAAACGTGAAATCAATAAATTGTTTAACATTTGCCTCCAAATGCCTTCCTGTTTACACCGAACGATTGGAGTCATCCAGTTTTCTTCCTCCTCTTCCACAATTGCATTGATGACTTCTTCCTCTGTTGATGGTTTTTCTAGGACTTCCACAAGGATTTCTTTTGTCAGGTGATCAAAAGCCATAGACGCCAGCTTGCTAAGTATATCTGCTTTCTGGTTTTGTGCTCTTGGAATGTTTCGTATTTTGAACTGATCGAAACATGCAATATATATTCTTTGGCCTTGGCTAAGTATCGTATCATGCTATCTTTGTATGCTACAAAGTCCTCGTTAATCTGGCTTTCCACCAAATTTGAATCTACCCTGATATCCAACGCTTGAACCTTCATCTTCCGGGCAATTCTTAATCCTGCTAGTAATGCTTTATACTCTGCCTCATTGTTGGTGTTCTTGAAATTCAGGCGGAGGGCGCAGGTGTATTCCGTTTGGTCAGGACTGATCATTACCAAACCTTCTCTGGCACCTGATTTGCTAGACGCTCCATCAGTGTTTAACACCCATTCTTCTTGGTCAGAGATGTTGCATATCTCCTTGCCCCACTCCTTCGGAACTTGATCAACCAGGTTCAGTGGTATTTCTGTTATGAAATCCGCTAGGACCTGCCCTTTGACAGCATTTCGGGGTATGTATGTAATGTTGCAGGCCCCCAACTCTACTGTGTATTTGGCTAATCTTCCCGACGCTTCTGGTTTATTCAATATTTGTTTAATGGGTTGATCGGTGAGGACTTTTATAGGATGGGCTTCGAAGCATCTCCTTAGCCTTCTCGACTGGTGTAGCAAAGCCAAGGCTAATTTTTCAATTGGAACGTAATTCTTTTCGGCTTCATGCAACGTACGGCTTGCATAATGTACCGGGATTTGCCTCCCTTCTCTTTCTACCAACAGTACTCCACTCATTGCTTCTTTTGTCGCCGCTAGGTATACGTAAAAGTCCTCCTTCGGCTTTTGGGTTGTCAGGTAAGGGAGTTCGAGGATCATCTTCCTCATCTCCTGAAAGGCTTATTCGGCCTTTTCTGTCCATCGGTACTCATCCCGGTTCTCCTTTGTGATATTTTTCAGTGTGTCAAAAAACGGAAGCGCTTTTTCTGCCGACCTGGACAAGAAACGGTTTAGAGCTGCTAGCTTGCCGCTTAGACTTTGCATTTCCTTGAGTGTCTTTGGAGATTGCATATCTGCGATAGCCCTTGTTTTCTCCGGATTTGCCCTGATCCCTTCGGATGTCACCATATATCCGAGAAACTTTCCTTCTTCCACACCGAAGGAACATTTCTTCGGGTTCAATTTCATATTGATCCTTCGGAGACTGTCGAACGTTTCAGCTATGTCGGCTAACAACTCCTTCTCGGTCTTGCTTTTGATCACCATGTCATTGTAACAAATGGTAATTTTCCATTTTAATAATTGTGACTAATTATCAGAAAATGCGCATTATTTGTTTTCTGACACTTGTTAATGCGAGGTTATCTCATTTAATTACGTTATCACACTACGATAACCCAAAAACATTGATACGTGATACAAAACATTGGAACGAGCTCACACACGGACCACGAAAATCATTTATACGAATAATACACCAAACAGATCTATGCTACTATTCGTGGCCCAACTTTGGCCTGCTACTATTCATAAGCCCAAACCAAATTCTATATAAACAAATCGACTGAACATGCCAAACTTTACCCCGATATCTTTTAATTTCGACACATAACATGTACAACTTTTTACGCATCTCGATTCTCCATACAACAAATAATCAAGATCGACCAATCACATTTCCTAATTCTAACGTTTAAGCCATAAACGAGACTCAAAGTAAAGTGCATCCGAGACATATACATGTTCGACTAACATTTGTCTAATTTAATTAAACTCGATCAAACTTAAATTGTACCTATGCATTTCATGTTTTCTAGTCGATTATGAGTTAATGCGAATATTTCTCAGCAATTCTAACAATTTGGACACGTTAGAAAATCATTTTGGACCCTTTCAAAGGTCATACAATACATATACATACACTTTGATCATAAACCGAACCCAACAAGCAAACCCTCCCCTTAACTCCATTGTACTTGAGTTATAACCCATCTTATCTTCTTAGAATCTCAAATCCCTGCCAAAGAGGAATATAATCTACACAACTTGATCATTATTAAAAGATAAAACTCCCATGTGCATGTATATATACTCGTACAATACACATACATACCCTATTCACACTCTTCAAACTCAATTCTCCCTAGTTCTTACTCATTGCCGAGAGTATTCAAGGAACCAGAAGCAATCCCCCAAGCCATTCGAGCCATTTATCGATCATATACTCCTCATTCGGACCCTTTTGTGATCGTACAAAGCACCTCCTTCGAGTTCTAAGTCCTTTAAACGTATAACACACCCTCTTATGGGTATTGTAAGTCATCTTAACTCATTTCCTACTCATATATATCGATTTCAATACCTCATGGATCATATTACATTTTGTTCGATCGTATATTTACTTTTATACATTTATACGCTTTTCTTTTATTTATCTTTCGTACATAATCATTGACCTCCTTCATGGATGGCTAGATATACGATATACACCTCTATTCGACACTTATATAATCAATTTATTGCTTATCGAACCTTATTTTGATCAATCTTTATATCGCATGTTTCATATCATTGTCATTTTCTATTAATTCGAACCGTATAGAATCAATGAGAAAAGGCTACGTAAAATTCGAATACATATATACAACATTAAAGCTGGCATAACAGGTCCGACACGACACGACACGACACGAACACGATAAGACACGAACCTGTTAAGGCCAAACACCAACACGACACGATAACTAATCGTGTCAATTTTTCCAAACACGAACAGTACACGAAATTTAACAGGTTACACGATAAGAAACCTGGTAAGATACCTGTTAACAAAAATCATAAATTTAAACCAGCGAACCTGTTAAGGAACCTACTAAGAAACCTGCTAAGGAACATGTTAAAGACACGAAACCTGTTAAGACACGATAAGAAACCTAGTACGAGACCTGTTAACAGGTCTTAACAGGTCTTATCGTGTCTTAACATGTTTCTTAGCAGGTTTCATTTAGTACATATGTATATTCGTGTCTTAACAGGTCCAGACCTGTTAAGACACGAATGAAATTCGTGTCTTAACAGGTCCGGACCTGTTAAGACACGAAACCTGTTAAGGCCAAACACGAAACCTGTTAAGACCAGGTCGTGTCGTGTCGTGTTAACAGGTCTGTGTCAGAAATTGCCAGCTCTATACAACATGTCTTTTTTATTACACGACCTATTTCTTTACAAGACCATCTAACAAATTTATGTTATGAGTTTCCCTTGATAAGCTACTAAAAGTCCTTTTCTAATCCTAATCCTATCGCTAATCGAACCAGCTAAAACCTTTTTATATTTGTCGATTGGGCTTAAATTCAAATAATAAGCCCAATAAGCTATAGAGATTAAGCTGTGTTATAAGCAGTTTGAACACATTTTTAAGTCCACTTAATAAGTCCAATTATAAGCCCAATATGTCTCATAACCCATCGGATCTAAATTCCTTAATGGGCTTTAGCTTAATTCGTTAAAAGCCCAGTAAGCGGAAAAATAAGCCATTTTGATAATAAGCAGTTTATTAAGACTCCAATAAGCTTTATAAAACTATAGAAACTTTCGGAAAACTTTTCCTACTCTTTTTGTGAAATTTGGACTAAAATTGCAAAAGTTGTTACTATTTGGGTTAAATTTGCCAATTTCGTATAATTGTGTTGTAAACCGTGAATTTCATAACATAAGGATGGAATTTGTTAAAACAGTAAACAGGAGGTTAAAAATGTAATAATTGACCTTTATTGGACTAAATACGTAACATATAACTAATGGGGGACTAACGGTGCAAAACATACACCGTTAGGGTAGAAAGTTTAAACTCTGTGTAAATATAAGGGCTGAATAGTAACATTTATTTATATTCATTTCTATTTCATGTTTTACTTATTTCTAGTTAAACATGTTCATTTTATTATTCGCTTCAATATATTTGTTTTCGTTACGTTTATATTTATATAACGAACTTTTAATGATTTGCTTAACTTATTATTCAACGACATTCGAGGAAACGATAATTATGAAATCAAAAACATAAAAACAAGATAATATTATACATAATATTATTTTTGAACTTTAAGCATTTTATGCATATCAAACTCACACATCACAAACCAAATCGTTATCCGTTACTCGTTTTCACAATCATCATTCGTATTGAGCCAAAACTGTCAGAAACTCAGACTTCATTATTAATTCAGGTCGTGTGTTGGAGCCGTTCCTATAACTTACTTGATTAGATATTTCACCTTGCCTGTTATACTCAAGGTGAGTCATAGACCCACATTATTTTTTAACTCATTTTACATTACTTGGGGTGAAAAACATGCTTACTTTTCAAGACTATTTAAACAATGTTTTTGTTTTACAAAACTATTATCTGCTGGCCTAAGTACTATATTCATTGCCCCGATTCATGTACCGTTAATTCCTGCTGGAAGCACGAGTGATATAAATAGATCTATTGAGGGTGACACCTCCATCCGTGTTGAGGATACAACAGTCCAGATAGGACAAACGGATGTATACCATGTCGAATTACAAGTGACTAGAGATAGATCACTTGCCGGGCTGTATTTTACATGCGCACTTTGCATGCACACTGTCATAGCTTCGGTAACATGAGACTTAGAGCAGAGTAATAGCACTTTAGTAACATTTCGCGCTTTGAAATGTTGACTCATGAACTTAATAGTCCAACTTTACTGATTTATGTAAACCTATGAACTCACCAGCTTTTAGCATGTTTTTCTCAGGTGTTTAATTGTTGAAATATGATGAAGTAAGGCAGTGCATGGCAGGGGCATAGGCACACTTTTGGAGTGTACTCATAACACTCATGACCAGGGTTTTTGTACTATGGGACAAAAAATAACAATAATGGGCCTTGTTTTCCATATTTCAATTATGTAAAACTTATGTTTTCATTAATGAAGCTTTAAAACAGATTTGATAAATTCGTTCTCTATTACTTATGTTACGATCCAATTACGTAACACCCCAGATGTTATTTCCGCTGTGATCAGATTTGGGGGTGTTACAGTCATCTACATATGCTTCTAAATTTCTCCCAATTTGTGACCGAAAAGCTGAGTCCACCAGCCGTTGATACGTTGCTCTGGCATTTTTTAATCCGAACAGCATTTTGGTGTAGCAGTAAGTCCCATGTTCGGTATAGAGAGCTGTCTTTTCTTCGTCCTCCTTAGCCATTTGTACTTGGTGGTACCCCTTATAGGCATCTAAAAAGCATTTGTACCGGAATCCCATGACCGATTCTATCTTCCAATCGATTTCAGGCAATGGGTAATAGTCTTTCAAACAAGACGAGTTGAGATTCTTGAAATCGATGCACATCCTCCAACTACCATCTGACTTCTTCACTAGCACCGGGTTGGAGATCCATGTCGGGTATCGCACCGGCCGAACTATTCCAGCTTTCACCCATTCTTCTACTTCTTTGGTTATGGCTTGGTTCTTTTCTGATGAGAAGGTTCTTTATTTTGGGCTATCAGTTTGTCTTGGACATTCACGTTGATTCTGTGCTCTGTGATTCGCCGTGGTATTCCTGTCATGTCCGCTGGTTCCCAAGCGAATATGTCTTGGCTATTTTTGAGCAACGTGATTAACTGCCTTCTACATTCTTTGGAGAAATTCCTTCCGATGGTCACCAGCTGATCCGGGTACGCCGGGTGTACCATGACTTCCTCTGTCTTTCCAGCTAGCTCTTCAGTTATCTCAGCATTCTGGGATTCAGTCTTTGCTTCTTTTTATACCATCTGTTTTTCTTCCAGCTTGCGGCATTCCGAGATGATGACCGATCGGGTGACCAATGTTGCTATGCCCCTCAGAGTAAGAAATTTCATCATCGAGTGGATGGTTGATGGAATAGCCCGTAGCTTTTTTAGTCAAGAACGGCCTAATATGATGTTATATGGAGAGGGGGACCTTATCACGGCAAACTTCATAACAGTTTTGTGAAACAACCCTTGACTTCCAAAACAAACTTCGAATTCTGTCTTTCCCAACGGCTTAATGGATTCCCCCGAGAATCCTACCAAAGGCGTGTTGGTTTCCTTCAGTCTGGCCTTGATGGAAGGGCATAAATGCTCAAAGTAGTGCTCATACATTACTTCCACCAAAGCGCCTTGATCCACATATACCCTTCGTATCGTATAACCTTCCACTTCGGCCTCAACTACCAAAGGTTCGTCAGAAACATCCCCCGGGAGGATAGGAGGAAAGCTGATTGGAGCATTCATCCAATTTTCTTTCGAATCTACGACCTTGCGTTTCCTTGCGGCTCCTTGGCTTCGGATCATGTTGATGACTTTTCCCTTATTGGCATGGTTGTCTCCCCTTGGTGGCGCTCTTCCTCTTTGCCGAACTTCTTTCAAGAGGTGGTCCAATTTACCCGTTTCTACGGCTATTCTCAGCTGTTCCTTGAGGTACCAGCAGTCATAGGTGAGGTGTCCCTTTTCACCGTGATAATCCCAGTACTTATCTAGATTTTTTCTTAGGGGTTTTCCTTTTAATGGTGGGGGCTATGGCAGTCTCAGTTGATGCTCAGTTGCAAGGATTTCTTTCGGAGCCTTTGTCAGAGAGTTCAAGTCTATTGGCCTGGCGTCGTATCTACGGACGTCATTACGGCGAGCGTCTGCTCGACTAGTGTTGCCATACCTAGCGGGAGCATAGGGAGCATAATGATCATTCCTGCGAAGCTTGTATTCATTTCTGTGATTTTTCCGACGACGATCCCCTCCGAAGGGAGCTCTTGGAGCATAATGATTATTCCTGTTGTTGTAAGGGTTTGGGCGATACTCCTTGTAAGCTTCTACCTTCTCACCTCTCGGCAGTTCAGTCGCCCGATACACTGCCTCCGAGCGGACAAAATCATCCACCCTTATCATCATTTCCGTTACTGTTTGAGGTATCCGATCCGAGAAACGTTTGGCAAATTCAGGGCATTTGCTACCGTTGATAAAAGATGAGATTTGCATGAGTTCCGGTACGCCAGAGATATGGCTGGCCTCATCAGTCCATCGCTCTTTGAATTCAGACAGAGTTTCATTTGCTTGCCGCATGATCTTAGTGATTTCCATCGGATCTTTGACGCACTTTCTTCTGAGAGCGAATCTTGTTACAAATTGATCACGAAGGGTTTCCCAATTTTCGACGCTACCGTTGGGCAAACGGTCAAACCATCCTCTTGCCGAACCATCTAGTGTTTGTTGAAACATCCTACACCATACCGGCATGGGCCACTCACCGTGATTAGCTGCGCCACAAAATCAAGTGATATGATCATCCGGATCTGTAGATCCGTCGTAAAGTTTTATGTTGGTGGGCATTACGTGCTTCGGCCCAGAGAACTCTATGATTCTTCGAGTGAAAGGACATCTTGACACTTCTTTGTACGGTTTAGCTAGGTCGCCTTCTCGTTCTCTTCCGGTACCTTCGGTTTCGCTCTCCTTAGGGTCTTCCTCATCGAAGTCGATTCGGATTGGTTTGATTGAACTTCCCCCTTTTGTGTTGTGCTCTTTTATTAGGGCTTTGAGTGTTGTTACCTGACTTAGGATTTGTTCTTCTAAACTACTAGGGTTGTTATTGTCAATGTTCTTTCAACGTCCTTCTGCGTGGTGATCTGGTGTTTCCCAAGTAGGGCCCGTCATTTTTCAACTCTGGCAGAATGAATAACGGGTCTCACGGATGGCGCCAATTTGTTGAAGTAAAAACCTGCGGGTCGATCGGTACTGAAGTTAGATCCTTCGGACGAGGTCTTGCCAATGTCCCGAAGCACCTACACACAAGAAACACGTACGTTAGGCTCGCCTAGGGTTTTATCCTAAGACCAAACTCCGACGTGAGAGTAAGTATCTGAGGTAATCCAGGGGGGGGGGGGGTAAGACAATAATTGGAAGTAAATGCTAATAGTAAAAGTTGGTTGTGAATCGTAAATGAGGTGTGTATTTATACTACCCAGCTTTGATACCTGTAATGGCGGCGCCGAAATCTGTCAAGATACGCACGAGATATAATCCCGTGAAATCCGGGGTGGCGGCGCTCAGACTGCTATTGCCACTTGTCCGAAGGATAAAGCCACTTGTCCAAAGGATGAAGGTTGTTCCGGACGAAAAGGTTTTGTGCCTTCGGATCTGCCTTCCGGAAGGTGGCATGTCGTCCGGACGTCCGGACAAGACGGGCCGTCCGGACACATACGCCAACAGTTTCTATTATCAAACCTCCTCATAGTTGCATTTATATAGAGATACTTTTGTCCTGATTTATCGTTACTTCTTAGCGTTTTCGTAAAATGTAATTCTGTTCCATTGTTAGACTTTCAAAAATCTAAAACATACATTGTTGTTAAAAAAATAAAGAGAATGACATTTTGGATTGACGAAGAAGCCTTGCCGGCCAAGTCAAAGAAAAAGAGTTACTCCGTAATTAATTATTGAAGACCAAGTTGGGGACGTAACCAAAGTCAATGTAAGTTTGTAATTCATACCATAAGTTGCATGTATATGTCTGTTTATGATTAATCATGACTTTTGATACTAATTTTTAAATTATATCGAACAAACATTAAAGTACCCAAACTCCTTCCATTGAGATATATAGGCTGGTGACCTCACAGCACCAGGGTTGGGATTTCTTTCCTATAGGTTTTTTATTTTCAAAAATGACTAGAGGTCGAGATGACAAATCTCAACTAGCGAGAGGGAGGATCCACCAATTGTGAGGGCTACATTAAGTGTTGAAAGTAGATGCATGGTGATGTAATATAACTGAGGCTCAAAGAGTTCCAATATTTCAAGTCGAAGAGCCATGAAAAACACTACAAGAAAACAAAGCAACACCCGCGAAATCTGTTGTAGGAAATCTTTAGGATATACACATGAAACTTATGTAGGATATCACTAGGAAATGAAAGCCTAATTCCATAGGAAATCATTAGGAAACCAAATGAAACTTCATTGGAAATTGGTAGGAAATCAATCACCTCGTTTGGGTCTTCGGTGAGGGATTTCCTAGGGAACATACTCAGTCAGAAATAATAAAATTCGTCGAATAAACTTCGTTGCTGAGCGTTTCCGAGCATGCTTTTTCGTTAAGGAATTTTTTCATCAGAAAGTCATCCATCACTAAAGACCTTTGTTTAGTTGTGAAACCTTATGAGATGTAGATGTTCTAGAACGACATTGATTTTGGCCTAAAATAACTTCTCCCAATTATGTTTAACTTGAACTTACCTAGATTTTTTCTTTCAAGAAACTCATTATTAGTGCTCAAGTCTAGTGGTCCTCTCTCTAATAGTCTGGGGCTAAGAGAGTTGGTCAACACTCAATAAAATACGCGTATCTGAACTATTTTACAACTATTATTTGTTCAACGTACGTGCCATGCTGTTTAATTAACTCATCATAATACTATTGCAAGTTCATTGAAGAAATAGCGAGATGTTGGAGATCACATACAACAAGAGACATGGCCAAAAACATTAATTCTAAAACAAAAGCACTCCGAAATTTTTAGAAGAAGATAGATTGATATAACTATAATATATAAGATAACTTCAATTCCAAAAGAATACAACCCAAACGCCACCATGCAAGTGATCGCTCTCCAAAATCTTATATATCATTTTCTTTAATTTGTTTTGGTTTAAGTTCTTCGCTATCTCGAAATCGATGTGGCTCTTATGAGCGCTCTCGTTATAGGGGAAAAATGATGAATATGGCGTCGCTATGCATATTGGTGCTAGCGTCACAGGTGCACCACACCATGCTCATAAGGTGGGTTATCCATTTTTTTGTTTAGACATAAAGTGAAGTGTGACTGTGTCTTTTGGTTGTGTATTATACGAATGTAATGAGGAACACTGTTTTTTTGTTTGTGTGTAATAAGAATATTATTTGGCAAAATCTGATGTGACGAGATGTATATAACACGCCTATAATTCGTACAACACCTAACACTCTATGCATACGTTAAGTTTCACAAATTTAAGTTTGAAGTTTTGATTGAATTCATTATCTATCTTTTGCAAAACAGTTTTAAATTGGTTAATCAAACATTCAGCTGTCTGAAAGTGATACTACTCGGTCAATGCAGTACGTGATATTGAAAAATCAACGATGACTTACTTTTCCATTTGTTTGCCGTGTCCAAGAAGCACCAAGACGGCTAGACTTATTCTAACACATTTACGTTTAATGAATGTAAGCCAGGAATTTAAAATCCAAAGGATCTTTTTTTTTTTTTTTTTTTGAATAATGCCAACTCGTGGCATGTAAGATACTGAATTTATATTCGTCCCTTCTGCTCATCGTAATTATGGATATGTATCGAGTTGGAGACAATGTTGGACCCACTACAAAACACTAGTTAAATTTTTCACATTTTAAAGGCCAATTGGCCACGGTTAAAAATGTGTAAAATTATAAATTCCACACTTGCAAATGTGTGGTAATAATGGGTGTGACAAATTTTGCTACACATATAAGTGTGGAGATACTATCCAAATGTCTATGGTTAAAAGTGTGGAAACACTCTTTGAATGTCCACACTTAAAAGTGTGGCAAAATTGCAAAAAGATGCTTACAATTAAAAGTGTGGAAACATTGTTAAATGTTCACACCTAAAAGTGTGGACATATTTTTCTGGAAGAAGAAAAAAATAAAAAGAAAATACATACAAATGCTATTTATTAATCAATGTCTACATTCATTAGTCAAATGCTATTTATTAATCAATCATTTAGCATGTTTTCGAGTAATGTACAAGTAAAAACCAATTAACAATGAGTATACACATTTTCGGTTTTCTACGCTTTTTCTACCCTTTGACATCAACAATCTTCGCTTTTTCTACCCTTGAGACGACGACTGTTGGTGATTCTGAACTCTAGAAACAGAAGGTATTTGCATACTAGATTGCCACAAATTTTGCCACATTTTTCCCAAAGGCTCCTGTTGTCTTTGGTGCTGTTGTTGCTGCTCCTCCTGAATGTGTGATCATTCAAGCTAGTGATATCAGAAATATCTTATAAAGAAGGTAGAGAAACAGAACATTCATTAATTCCAGTCACTAGGAATAAGCAGGAATCACATGTTGACCATCACCTAGGAATCACAAAAGGTTCTCATATATGATACTAGCCTACTAGGGTACAATGAGATCTAAATACTAGAAAAAATGTATAATTACAACTTCTGCTCCAATTATGCCATCTGTTAACGAAAACAATTGAGTATCTTCTAGATAGAGATGAAATGTATTAACATTAATCTGCCAATTGATTCAGTTTGCAAGTTGCAACATCAGAAGTTGCAATAACTAGGTAGAAAAAGCAGTTGCAGCCATAAAAGTAACCTAGAAACAGCAGAAGAAGTCCGCCTTGCTTATTCTTTCGTCATTAACAATCAACTTCTTTGCTCTTATCCATCAATTTCTAAATACATTCTCTTCCCTTATCTTGGTTAAAACATTTCATCTATACATATTCGCAAGCCATCACTTCTCACGTCATCAGCAAGCTCCAGTAGGAGAAAAGTTATTGCCAGTGAAAGCTTAGGCAAGGAACCAACACTAAACCCAGAACCCTATACTCCATACATAAGATGCTTCTTCTATCTTTCATCATATCATTTAGCCAAAGGTTTTTGTCATCATATCATTGGGCTTGTCAAAAGCTTCCACCAGGTCTAACCAGTTATATGTCTCTCTTACTATCTTTTATTGCTAAATTTCGTTTGCACTACTTTCTCAGCAAAAACTCATTCTGAATCAAACGCACACCAGTACACAAGCCATAAAACCATCACGGCATTAACATAGCACATGAAATCACCAATGCATTTCAGCTGCCTAGGGGTTCCAATAACTAAATCACGCACCTAAACCATTCTACCTCATCGACACGTTACACAACAATCAAACATATCGACCAACAAGCAGTTCATCAATAACTTGTTAATGTAATTAACCTCTCCATTTCTAACTCCTATCACGCCTCAGACTTCTTCATAAGCACTTCCAACTTTCCGTGTTTTTCGCTTAATTTTCATAACTAGCAGCTCCATCCTATAACTAATTCACATCTCAAAATCTACACACTCCTTGATAACATCATGTATTAAGGACTTTATATAAAAAAAAAATTGTAGTATAAGCAATCTTATGGAGGTGTTTGGGACTCTGCTTATTCTAAAGTGCATACAACATACTATACCTTATCAAATCAATTAAAGCACAACTTAACTTACTTCTATAATGCACAACAACTTTAAATAAGGCTCAATGTCTAACCTGTGTGCATGGTATGTCTTCACATGTCACGTCTTCAAAGATCATATCTTTGTAAGCTCCATCACCATATAGCTCTTTGAGTGCAGTTGTTAAAAATTTCACCTCCCCTATAAGGTCACTAAGATCTTTTGCCATAATCGTGATTTGATTGTTTTGTGACTCTATATGCCTACCTTGTGATTCAACTTTATCTAACAGTAGACGGTTTTGATCCATTAAACTTTCTTTTCTTGCTCTTCTTAAATCAAAACTGAACTTGGTGACTTTAGATTTTGTAACTCCGGTCCCAAAACCAAATGCTTGTCTAGGCTTATCTGGACCAATAAGCTCAAACAATACAACATCTGCAATCTCTGACCGCGCTTCATCATCAACAGGTCTTGACTTGCCAATTTCTAATTCTCTTTTATTCATCTCTTCACGTGCTCGCTCCTAAAACATTAACAATATATTGATTTACCTAAACAAGTAATAAAAGCTTTGCAAAACTTAAAAGACTCGACTCCTTTTCTAAAAGTAATGCTTGTTATGTGTGCGTTGATCCTACTTTTGTCCATTATATTGATTTACCTAAACAAGTAATAACTATATATAACATACCATAAAGTTAATATACAATACAAAAGCTTTGCAAAACTTAAAGATCTAATGAAACGCTAGTCCTTGTCGAGCTAAGAATGCACTTAGTAGCAAAATACTACGAAAATATGAACAAGTTATTTCTAACTCATTATTAGCAACATATCCTAAACATGCTACACAAAGAAATCATCTACTTATAGTGAAAATTACTCTTAAACATCATAACAAAATCATATACACAATACCGTGAAAACCTACACATAACATCAATTTTAAGCAGATCTTAGAGTACCTCGACAAAATACTGACCGATAACAGCAGATAACCTCTATATTATCCAGATCTTACGACGTATATATCAACACAAAAAAGAAGTTATACGTCATAACGAAGCAACAAAACCGTAACATAAACGCTATTAACTACACATAACATCAAACTTATACGCCATGATAAAGCAACAAAACCTTCAAACACTATCTATAACACGATGTTTACACAGATCTGACGTCATCTATTAACACTAAAATAAGCTTATACATCATAACAACACAATATAACCTTCAAAAATAATCGTTATCGAATTGCCTTTGCGTCACTTCTCTAAACTGACCTGATGATGTACAGCGACGATCACAGATCCACGGCGGCGATTACAGATCCACGGCGACGATTACAAAACCACGGCGATTACGACAACGATTAACGGACCTAGTGATTACGGCAACGATTATGACAGATGAGTGATGTTCCCTATCGATTATGACAGATGAGTGTTTACGGTGATAACTACATTGTGATTAAAAGTTAGGGGTTGATTTTATGATTCATCGGAACAGTAATGGTTATTGTGATGGAACGTGTAATGGAACAGTGATGGAACGGTTATTGTGGCTTTTTTTTAAAAGTGGGTTTTAAAAAGGAATAAGGGAATGGATAAAGTGTTGTTTTTTATTTTGTGGCTTTTTTTTTATAAGTGTAGTTTTTGTTTCCACAATTATAAATGTAACTTTTTTATATAGTTATTGATGATGTACCCTCCTAACGGGTCGAAGGACTCCCCTTCGAGCCTGTAGAAAGCCCTCCCTTCGGAGGCCCAGGTTAACCTTCTAATACGTTTCATTGGCGTAAAACCATTCACCTCCGAACTGGTTACCATGTGGGAATCCGCCAATCGAAGCCCTAAGCCCTTCGGGGTATTCCTGACGAAGGGACTAGCACGAAGGACCATCCTGACCTGGTCAAACCCACATCTCCTCTATCCCTTGGCTTTCCCGCCAAAACAGAGATCGTGGGCTACAAAGCCCTAGCGGTTACCACTTTCCATGGGACGCCCCCATGATCTCCGAACTATGTGCAACCGCCCACTATGTTCTATTTCTCCCCTATAAATAGCATAGTCGGGCCAAAACTAAGTAAGTTAACTTCACTCTCTAAATTTACGACCTACATTACCATTACACATACTTACTCGCACGCCGGAGGTGGTTCGCAGGGTCCAGCCCCTGCGCAATCACTTAACGTAGTGTCTTCGTATTTCTTATTTTCAGGTTAAGAACAAGCTTGGCTCAATCTCAACACCCCATTATTCCTTTGATCACCATCGAAGGCTTGGTTGGCAAATATTTGTTCAATCATTGGCGCCATCCGTGGGACCGCTACAATTGGTCTCGTTAATTCCGAGCTTATAACCTACCAACTAATCTTACTATTATTCCGGCATGGATCAAGGAAGAGAAGATACTCCCCCACCGGGTTTCTCTACCTTAACACCAATACCAACCGATGACCCTAACAACCTTCCCCCAATAACCGCCTCCACCTTCACAACACATTCTCACCCAGAAATCACAACCAACAATCATGCTTCGACATCATCCAACCCAGAACCAGTCATTAGCCCAGCCTTTGTCGAAGCCAACCACAAAGTGTTGGAAACCCTTTTAAGGGCTCGTAACAGACAATTCAGGAATGCTGAGGTGCGAAGGGAGTTGGAATACTCGAGTGATGAGTATGATGAAGAAATGGAGATGGAGCCTAGGCCTCCGACTCAAGGGCCAACCTTATCGGCTTTAAGAATTGGATCTCCAATTGGTCGAAGGCTAAGCAAAAGGTCTGTTGGTTTCGAAGGAGTCCCCGAGAGGGCTCCGACAAGAAGAGAAGGAGCGGTTACCGAAGGCTCTAACGGTAGGAGCCAGCTTAGGGAAGAAAGGGGGTGACTTTGCCTCCCTTGCTAGCAGCTCATCTTGGAAGGACTGAAGCTGGGGTTCCGTTGCAGCCTTCTCACGCATCAGGCGTAGAAGGCAATCCGCCTACAATTAATATGGGAGGAAATCTTCCTCCCCATGGTATGTACCCCTCGTTTCAAACTCAGTCTTATCCTCAAAACTTATATCCTCCAGTAAATGGACAGCCTAATAACCCAAGCTTCCCTCAAAATTATGGGAGCATGCCCTTCGGCCATCCTATGGCATACCAACCGTACGCCATGGGAAACAGTTACCCGTTTGCCATGAATACACCTTATCAGTCCTACCCAGGCCAGACTCCTATGGGAATGCCCCCAAACAGCAATCCATACAATACTGTCCCCATGTATGCACCACCTTATAATTGTCTATATTCAGACCCTATGGGTTCGGCTACACCTTTTGTTAGATGGATAGAAGATTACCCATTGCCTGATGGGTTGAAAATGCCTTCACATGTTGGGACTTATGATGGGAAGGGGGATCCGGACAATTTCTTACACTTGTTCGAAGGGGCTATCAGGATGCAAAAGTGGGTTATGCCGGTGGCTTGTCATATGTTTACATATACCCTACGGGATTCTGCTCGTATTTGGTGGAATGGGCAAAAGCCCGGTAGCATCGTCAACCTTGATGATCTCAAAGCCAAGTTCCGGTCACACTTCAGTCAGCAAAAGAAGTTCACAAGGACTCATTTAACGGTGCACAACATTAAACAAAAAGATAACAAAAGCACCAGGGCCTTCGTTACTAGGTACACCGATGAAACTTTGAAAATCTTGGGTCTTCATGAAGATCAGCGTATTTCTTGTTTCGTACATGGCCTTCGGAATCGGAGTTTGGTGGAATTCTTGTCCACTGACCTTCCGACCACTTACAAGGGGTTGACCGAAAAGACGTATACTTGGATTAAAGCAAAAGAGGTGTCCACCAACGGGGCTCCGATAGATAAAGACGGCAACAACAAGTTTTCGAAGCATTCTTCGTGGGAGAGGTCCAAGAACAAGAACAAGAACAGAGATAGGTTTTCTCCGTACAACAAAGGCCCCAACCATGGCCTGTTAAGCAATCTAACGAAGTCTCCAAAAGAAATACTTGCTACGGAGAGGGCAGCCAAAGCCTTCGAAGCGCCTCCCCGTATGACAAGTAAGGGCAAAAACAAGGATACCAGCAAGTACTGTCACTTCCACGAAAATTACGGTCACGACACGAACAGTTGCAGAGAGCTGAAGAAACAGATAGAGGAAGCTGTGAAGTCCGGGCAATTGGCACATTTGGTTAAGGGTATAAAGAAGGGAAAGGAAGAGACGACCGACACCACTCCTCTCGAAGCCCCAATACTCATGGTCCGTTGGGGCAAAGCCAACTTGAAAAGAAAGGTAACGGAGGGTAACGAAGTAGGGGAGGTAACTTTTCCTCCTCTTGTAGGCCAAATCCCTTCAAATGATCCGGTAGTCATCAAAGTCCTCATTTCCAACCGGAAAGTGAGTAGAGCCTATATGGACTGCAGAAGCTCCTGCGAAATCATCTATGAGCACTGCTTCCTCAAGCTTAATCCTTCGATCAGGTCACAGCGAATTGATTCGAAGATACCCTTGGTAGGATTTTCTGGCGAACATTCATGGCCTCTGGGAGAAGTTCCATTGGAAATAACGATTGGAGAAGGCAAGCTCACGAGGACAGAAACCCTCATGTTCGTTATCGTAAGGTCCAGCTCTCCTTACAACTTGTTGATAGGAAGAACCGCCATGAAAAAAATGGGGATCGTAGTCTCTACCATACACGCAGCGGTAAAATTCCATACACCCTATGGGATAGGCACCGTCCTCTCTACTTACAATCAAGGACATAGGGGGGACAACGGTAAAAAGATTAGAGAAAGCCCAGAGGAACCTCCGAAGGTCATCCTAAGTTGTACGGATGCCGAAGAACGTATCGTGGTGAATGAGCGCTATCCAGAGCAAACGGTGGTAATTGGAAAGCAACTCCCTGCTAACTTCAAAGCAGACTTGGAGAAGCTACTGAGAGCCAACAAAGACGTATTCGTATGGACGTATTCAGATATGACCGGGGTCCCCAGGACTCTTATGATCGACGGCAAGCCTTTTGGTACAGAACATAAGCTTAACGAGTTCAAGCACATTGACCCAATTAAGCAAAAGTGACGAAGCCTAGCACCAGAAAGAAGTGCAGCCGCTTGTAAAGAGGTGGACGAGCTCGTACAAGCAGGTATTCTCAGAGAAGTGAAATACCTAACCTGGGTTGCTAATCCAGTTATGGTAAAGAAAAGTGATGGAGGGTGGCGTATGTGCGTTGACTTCACCGATATTAACAAAGCCTGCCCGAAGGACTGTTACCTTCTAGCAGAAATTGATTGGAAGGTCGAATCCCTTTCGGGGTTCCATTTGAAATGCTTTCTGGATGCCTACAAGGGGTATCACCAAATACAAATGGCGAAGGAGGACGAGGAGAAAACAGCCTTTTACACAGGAAAGGGTGTCTATTGTTACAAAAAGATGCCCTTCGGCCTAAAGAACGCAGGGGCTACTTATCAGCGTTTAGTAGACAAGGCCTTCCATAAGCAAATCGGAAGGAACTTGGAAGCCTACGTCGATGACATGGTAATAAAAAGCAGAACCGAAAAGGACCTCCTCTCCGACATTCAAGAGACCTTCGATCAATTACGGGCAATCAACATGAAGCTAAACCCCAAGAAATGTTCCTTTGGCATGGAGGAAGGGAAATTCTTGGGGCATTTGATAACGAAGCAAGGGATTAAAGCTAACCCTTCGAAGGTTAAATCCATCGCAGATCTTCAAGCTCCAAAGTCATTAAAGGAAGTCCAAAGCCTCAACGGGAAGCTTGCGGCACTTAGCAGGTTCCTTTCGAAAGGGGCAGATCGGTCTTTACCATTCTTCAAAACACTCAAAGGATGCACAGATAAAAAGACTTTCCAATGGAGTTGCGAGGCGGAAGCAGGTTTCGAAAAGCTAAAGGAATTCATAGAAATCTTGGCAACACTAACAGCCCCAATCAAAGGCGAAGTGTTGTTCATGTACATTGCAGCTTCTTTCGAAAGCATCAGCGCGGTGCTTTTAGCTGAAAGAGAAAAGAAACAAGTCCCAATATACTTTGTTAGCAGGGTTCTGCAAGGAGCTGAGCTAAACTATCCGGAGTTGGAAAAGCTAATCCTTGCTTTAGTTTATGCTGCGAGACGCCTTCGAAGATATTTTCAGGCTCATCCCATCACAGTCTTGACTGACAAGCCTATTAGACAGATACTGTCGAAACCTGAGAAATCAGGAAGGGTAGCTAAATGGGCTATCGAATTGGGAGAACATGAAATAGAATATAAGGGTCGAAACTCTGTCAAAGGTCAGGTACTTGCGGATTTCCTAGCTGAAACGCCTTCCGGACCTAGCCAAGATAAAAAGGTTCCTAAGCAACAGCCTTCGAAGACGATCGAAGGATGGAAGCTGTACACAGATGGAGCCTCAAGTTCCGATGGTTCTGGAGCAGGTTTAATGTTGGTTAGCCCGGAAGGAAAAGAGTATACTTATGTATTACGCTTTGAATTCGAAGCCACCAATAACGAAGCTGAGTACGAAGCTCTGTTAGCCGGACTTCGACTAGCCAAAGAAATGGAAGTTCAAAATCTGTCCATCTTCGTAGATTCCCAACTAGTTGCTAATCAAGTCAAGGGCTCCTATAAAGCAAGACAGCCCACCATCAAGCAGTATTTGGAAAAGGCTAAGGAACTTCTCCAAGGCTTCGAAACGTATGATATAGTACATGTCCGCAAAAATCAAAACAAGAAAGCAGATGCCCTAAGCAAGTTGGCATCAATGGCATTTGCTCATTTAACGAAGGAGGTTTTGGTAGAAGTATTGGCTGATAGGTCAATTGAATGGGGCGAAGTTTCCGGCATCATAACCGAGGAAGGCACCAACTGGATGACTCCGATTAGCGAGTATTTGATCAGCGGTATCCTGCCTAAAGACCCTAAACTAGCTCGAAAGGTCCGGATCAAAGCTCCCCAATATAGACTTATTGGGGAGAATTTATACAGGAAATCCTTCTTATCCCCATGGCTTCGTTGTGTGGGACCAAAACAGGCTTCGAATATCATTTTCGAGGTTCACCAAGGCTCTTGCGGGTTACATGCAGGCCCTCGCTCCGTTGTCTCGAAAGTGATAAAGCTCGGGTATTATTGGCCATCCATGCATAGGGATGCAATAGAAATAATACAAAAGTGCGAAGCATGTCAGATCCACTCTAAAGTCCCGAGAATGCCTAAACAAGTCATGACCTCCGTTACATCAGCATGGCCTTTCTGCCAATGGGGAATTGACATAGTCGGACCCCTACCAGTTGCTCCAGGGGGGTAAAGTTTTTGGTTGTAGCCATAGACTACTTTACCAAATGGGTTGAAGCGAAGCCCTTGGCATCAGTGACAGGAAGGCATATGAAGAAATTCGTGTGGGAACACATAATTTGTCGTTTCGGTGTCCCTCACATTATCATCTCTGACAATGGAAAGCAGTTCGCCGAAGGGGTGTTCCCAACCTTCTACGAAGGCCTGAAGATCAAACAATCATTCACTTCCGTTTATCATCCCCAAGGTAATGGACAAGTGGAAGTCACAAACCGGGATATCATAGAAGGAATTGAGAAGAGATTGGGACGAAGCCATCATGGGTGGGTAGACGAGCTACCCCAAGTTCTGTGGGCACATAGGACGCACCCCAAGTCAAGCCACGGGGAGACTCCTTTTAGCCTCACTTATGGAACGGAAGCTGTTATACCCTCTGAAATAGGCATCGAAACAGAACGCATTGTGAACTTTGAAGAAAAGACAAATGGTGAAAGGATTCGAGAAAATCTTGATCTTCTGGAAGAAAGAAGAGAAATTGCTTCGATCAGGGAGGTTATCCACAAACAGAAGATTGAAAAGTACTATAACAACCGAGTTCGACCCTCCATGCTCAAGCCAGGTGAATATGTCCTTCGACTGAATAGTGCAAGCAAGGCTGAATACGAAGGAAAACTAGGGCCAACATGGGAAGGACCCTACTTCATATCAGAAGCCTACGGCAATGGTGCGTACAAGCTCGCAACGCTTAAAGGAGAAGTCATGGATAGAACTTGGAACGGTACTAACCTTCGTAAGTTTTACATATAAAACTTACTACAAAAAAAAAAAAAAAAAAAAAAAAAAAAAAAAAAAAAAAAAAAAAAAAAAAACCTCATTTTATTTTTAATTTCATGTAACGCATTCTTCTCATCTGGGGAAAGAAGCATTAATGGTAGGTGTCTTAGTATTCATTTCTTAAAATGATGTAATCCTCCCTACCCAATTAATGATATAACGCATTTCCCTCAAATCTCTTGTTTCGTTCTTTACAACAAAGATTTGTCCAGCCAAGTAGTATAAAAAGTTTCAATGTCGAAGGATGTAGCAAGGCACACGCCTTGTATATAGATAACATCCAATATAATTCACATTAACTTTCCTATGAAGTCTTAGGGTATTAAAAGCCCTCTGCTACTTAAGGATAAAGACGGAGTGGGTCGCGACCCTCTGTCGCAATCAAATTATACGATTGCTTAAAATCTTGGTCCAAAATACACACAATAAGGTTATAACCTTAGGTTGTATGTGTACGCTCTTGAAGTAAGCGTAAGAGAAGAAAAACATGACAATAAAAGTGAGACATACCCCACTAAATTAGCATAAACAAAGACTACGTACAGTCTTAGTTATCATAATCACAAGAAGGACAATTGTCTAAAGTTACCGGCCGAAGCCCAGTAACACAAAAGATAAATTGTTCTAACAGGAATAAAGATAAATTATCTCAAACGGATAATATGTCGAGAATCATTTCAAGGTAGAGCAGAGTTGGATTTCCTTGTTGAGGATGAAGGTTGGATCTTCATAGGCTTCTTTGCCAAAAGCTCCTCTATTGAGGCCAATGGATCCTTCGTCACCTCGGAAAGATAGGGGTACTTTGTTGAAATAAACGCATCACCAGCTTCATTAAACTCTTGCTCCGAACCTGGGCGATAGTAAGACACCTCCGACAAAACAACGGGTTTCTTTGTCTGGGCAATTTCTTCCAATGCGGTGCACGTTCCGTAGAAGATAGCTGCGTTCACAAGTCTCCCAATAACTTCCCCTACCTCATCGATGCGGTACAATTCCATCGCCACATGAGGAACAACTCTCGAAACTACCTCAGCGCGGTCTCTCTCCAAGATTTGCAGCTGGGATTTAAGATCATTGAGCTTATCAAAAAGGTTAATCTCCTGCTCAGCTAGCCTAGACCTTTCGACCTCCAGACTTGTACATTTAGACTCGAGCGCGGCAATTTGGGCTCTATAAATGGAAACTTTGGACTCTTCAACCTTCAATTTATTACACCTCACCTGGGATTCTTTCAGTTGGCCTTCGAGTATGTCAATTTTGACTCGCATATCTCGAACGAAGGGATTTTTCTCAAAGTCTTCCATCACTTCTTTACATTTAGCCTCCAACTTATCATATTCCTGATCCCTAGCTTTTTCTTTAGCTAAGAAATCATCCATTTTTACTCTCACATCCAACAACGTTTGCATCAGTTCCCTTGTTCTCGAATTGAGATGATTATCCAAAACAGCCTGCCTAGCGTAACTTTTGGAGTGAAAGTCACAAAGTTCCTCAATAGACATGTTATTTAAGACTCTTTTCCAACGGGTAGGCGTCATTTTGTCCACCAATTGTCGACAGGCATGTGCATCAGGAAGTTCCACAATATCGGGAAGGCCTAAAAAAGAAAGGAAAACAAGTTATATGATGCATGACATTTGATACGTATGAAAGATGTTAGCTTACTTGGAGTAGGATCATCAGGAATCGTTAGAGGAGTGGATATAAAGGTTTTGAAGTGCGATCCTTTGGGCTTCACAACTCTCGCTGGAGGAGTAGGGAGGGCTAATTTCCACTTCGGAGGGCTCCTTACAGACATGGTAGCTTTTGCTTTCCTACTTCTCTTATCTGAAACACCGGAGGACCTTGCGAGCCTCGTTTGAAATTCCTTGATAAGGGGATCATCGGAATCTGCAACAGTTTCCACAAACTGAGGAGTTTTGTCATTCTCAACTGACATGGACGGAGACCCTATTCCGTAGCTTATATTTTCTGGCTCTTTAGGGACAAAACTAACTTCCCTATTACCACGAGACACAACAAAGTTCCTGAATGCCATCCCTACAAAAAAACAAGAAGAAGAGATAAATATTATCAGATAAGTCATTTACTTTATTTTAATAGGTATATACATACTTTTCCCATTGCAGATTATCTCAGGTTCCAAAGGAGAGCCTTCCCAATGATCTACAATCCCCGCCATAAACAGTATCGGCTCAGGAAATGTTTGCACATCAAAGGGGTGACGTTCAAGACGTTGGTAGAGGGAATAGCTTCTTACAAAGTGAGGCAAAGGATCATCAAAGCATTTCTCGTCAAAACGATTGTCTTTGTCTAACAATGCTGGATATTGGGGAGGTATGATACTATCTTCCACATAGAAAAACAAACCTTTCCATTTTCTTATATTGGCAAAAGGTTTTGTTATTAAACAGGGCACATCAGGCTCACTTCTTTTACCTAAGGTTAACCAATCACCACCAGGGCAAAGGTTGATAAAGCCTCTAAGCACGTTAAGCGTGGGCTCATAACCATAGGCTTTGCATACGACAATGTAGGCGGTTAGTTTGGCTAAGCCGAATGGGTTTAACCTGGAAATATGAACTTGATAATACTGTAAAAATTCTAAGATCAGGGGATGTATAGGAATCCTAAAGTTGGATTCTGTAAAAGCATGAACATATAACCCAACATACCCAGTCGGAGGGTCAAAAATACTTTGGTTTCTGCTTGGGAGTATCACTTTATACTTTTTTAGTAGGGGATATTTTTCAAAAAAATCCGCCAAAGCCTGTTCTGATAAGGTACACTTTTGTTCCCTAATGATTCTTTTTGCCGCCATACTCATCTTGTATTTATAACAATGAGAACGAAGAGGGATAATTACCTTAAATCTCTCAAGAAGCACAAAGCACAGTACTGTGTATGTGTATTTTGGGCGCAAAGAAAAAGTGTGATCAGGTAGGGATTAGAAGGAGTTTATGCATATTTATGGACGATTTACCCTGACCGTACACGTGTACTCATAGTTTGAGTAAGCATACGGATTTCAAACTGTTTTTCAATTTTGAAAAGAAGTTTGGAGATACCGATATAGTAGCTGTTGCAGCCTAGGGTGTAGTAGTTGGATAATTATTGGCCGCATTTATTGCGCAGAATTTGTTTAAACACTTATCTTCATTTCGTCCGAATTTGTGATAAATGAGGTGGAGTGTAGCAGATTTTTTTAGTCAAATGCAATTTATACTCGTACGTATATATCACTTTCGACTGGGGGGCTTGATGATGTACCCTCCTAAAGGGTCGAAGGACTCCCCTTCGAGCCTGTAGAAAGCCCTCCCTTCGGAGGCCCAGGTTAACCTTCTAATACGTTTCATTGGCGTAAAACCATTCACCTCCGAACTGGTTACCATGTGGGAATCCGCCAATCGAAGCCCTAAGCCCTTCGGGGTATTCCTGACGAAGGGACTAGCACGAAGGACCATCCTGACCTGGTCAAACCCACGTCTCCTCTATCCCTTGGCTTTCCCGCCAAAACAGAGATCGTGGGCTACAAAGCCCTAGCGGTTACCACTTTCCATAGGACGCCCCCATGATCTCCGAACTATGTGCAACCGCCCACTATGTCCTATTTCTCCCCTATAAATAGCATAGTCGGGCCAAAACTAAGTAAGTTAACTTCACTCTCTAAATTTACGACCTACATTACCATTACACATACTTACTCGCACGCCGGAGGTGGTTCGCAGGGTCCAACCCCTGCGCAATCACTTAACGTAGTGTCTTCGTATTTCTTATTTTCAGGTTAAGAACAAGCTTGGCTCAATCTCAACACCCCATTATTCCTTTGATCACCATCGAAGGCTTGGTTGGCAAATATTTGTTCAATCAGTTATTTTTACATGTATAAGTGTAGCAATTTTTAAGTGTTTTCTTACACTTATAAGTGTGGCTGATGATGTACCCTCCGAACGGGTCGAGGGACTCCCCTTCGAGCCTGTAGAAAGCCCTCTCTTCGAAGGCCCAGTTTAATCTCCTAATACGTTTCATTGGCGTAAACCCATTCGCCTGCGAACTGGTTACCATGTGGGAATCCGCCAATCGAATCCCTAAGCCCTTCGGGGTATTCCTCTCGAAGGAACTAGCACGGAGAGCTATCCTGACCTGGTCAAACCAACGTCTCCTCTTCCCCTTGGCTTTCTCGCCAAAACAGAGATGTGGGCTACAAAGCCCTAACGGTTACCATATTTCATGGGACGCCCCCATGATCTCCGAATCATGCGCAAACCGCCCACTAAGCCCTATTTCTCCCCTATAAATAGCTTAGTCGGGCTGGAACAAAGTAAGTTAACTTCACTCTCTCAATTTATGACCTACATTACCATTACACATACTTACTCGCACGCCGGAGGTGGTTCGCAGGGTCCAACCCCTGCGCAATCACTTAACGTAGTGTCTTCGTATTTCTTATTTCAGGTTAAGAACGAGCTTTGCGCAATCTCAACACCCCATTATTCCTTTGATCACCATCGAAGGCTTGGTTGTGCAACTATTTGTTCAATCAGTGGCGCCATCCGTGGGACCGCTACAATTGGTCTCGTTATTTCCAAGCTTATAACCAACTAACTACTTTCACTATTATTCCGGTATGGATCAAGGGAGAGAAGATACTCCCCCACCGAGTTTCTCTACCCTAGCACCAATACCAATCAACGACTCTAACAACCTTCCCCCAATAACCGCTTCCACGTTCACCACACGCTCTTACCCAGAAACAACACCCAACCATCATGCTTCGACATCAGCCAATCCTGAGCCCATTATTAGCCCAGCCTTTGTCGAAGCCAACCACGAAGTGTTGGAATCCCTCCTAAGGGATCGTAAGAGGTAAGTCAGGAATGCTGAGATGCGAAGGGAGTTGGAATACTCAAGTGATGAGTATGATGAAGAAATGGAGATGGAACCTAGGCCTCCGGCCCAAGGAGCAACTCTATCGGCCTTAAGGATTGGGTCTCCAGTCAGTCGAAGGCTAAGCAGAAGGTCCGTTGGTTTCGAAGGAGTTCCCGAGAGGGCTCCGACAAGGAGAGAAGGGGCGGTTACCGAAGGCTCTAACGGTAGGAGCCAACGAATGGAAGAAGTGGGGGTGACTTTGCCTCCATTGCTAGCAGCTCATCTTGGAAGGACTGAAGCTGGGGTTCCGTTGCAGCCTTCTCACGCATCAGGCGTAGAAGGCAATCCGCCTACAATCAATATGGGAGGAAATCTTCCTCCCAATGGTATGTACCCCTCGTTCCAAACTCAGTCTTATCTTCAGAATTTATATCCTCCAGTAAATGGACAGCCTAATAACCCAAGCCTCCCTCAAACTTATGGGAGCATACCCTTCGGGCATCCTATGACGTACCCCCCGTATGCCATGGGAAACGGTTATCCGTTTGCCATGAATACACCTTATCAGTCCTACCCAAGTTAAACTCCTATGGGAATGCCCCCTAACAACAATCCCTATAATACTGTTCCCATGTATGCACCACCATACAATTGTCTATACTCAGACCCTATGGGTTCAGCTACACCTTTCGTTAGGTGGATAGAAGATTACCCATTGCCTGATGGGTTGAAAATGCCTTCGCACATTGGGACCTATGATGGGAAGGGGGATCCGGACAATTTCTTACACTTGTTCGAAGGGGCTATCAAGATGCAAAAATGGGTTATGCCGGTGGCCTGTCACATGTTTACATACACCCTACGAGATTCTGCTCGTATTTGGTGGAATGGGCAAAAGCCCGGTAGCATCGTCAATCTTGATGATCTTAAGGCCAAGTTCCGGTCACACTTCAGTCAGCAGAAGAAGTTCACAATCACTCATTTAACGGTGCACAACATCAAACAAAAGGAAAACGAAAGCACAAGGGCCTTCGTTACTAGGTACACCGATGAGACTTTGCAGATTTTGGGTCTTCATGAAGATCTGCGTATTTTGGGTTTCGTATATGGTCTTCGAAATCGGAGCTTGGTGGAATTCTTGTCCACCGACCTTCCGACAACTTACAAAGGGTTAATGGAAAAGACGTATACTTGGATCGAAGCGAAAGAGGTATCCACTAATGGGGCTCCGATAGACAGAGACAGCAACAACAAGTTCTCGAAGCATTCTTCGTGGGAAGGGTCAAAGAACAAGAACAAGAACAGAGACAGGTTTTCTCCGTACAACAAAGGTCCCAACAACGGTTTGTTAAACAGTCTAACCAAGTCTCCAAAGGAAATACTTGCTACGGAGAGGGCTGCTAAGGCCTTCGAAGCACCCCCTCGTATGACAAGTAAGGGCAAAAGCAGGGATACCAGCAACTATTGTCATTTTCACGAAGATTATGGTCACGATACGAACAGTTGTAGAGAGTTAAAGAAACAGATGGAAGAAGCTGTGAAGTCCGGGCAATTAGCACACTTGGTGTAGGGCATAAAGAAGGGAAATGAAAAGATGACCGACACCCAATTGGCTAAAGATACTACTCCTCTCGAAGCCCCAATACTCATGGTTCACTGGGGCGAAGCCAGCTTGAAAAGAAAGGTAACAGAGCAGGAGGGTAATGCAATAGGGGAAGTAACTTTTCCTCCTCTCATAGGCCAAGTCCCTTCAAATGATCCATTAGTCATCAAAGTCCTCATTTCCAACAGAGAAGTGAATAGAGCCTATATGGACTGTGGAAGCTCCTGCGAAATCAGTTATGAGCATTGCTTTCTCAAGCTCAAGCCTTCGATCAGGTCGCAGCGGGTTGATTCGAAGATACCTTTGGTGGGATTTTCTGGTGAGCATTCGTGGCCTCTGGGAGAAGTTCCGTTGGAATTAACAATTGGAGAAGGCAAGCTCGCAAGGACAGAAACCCTCATGTTCGCTGTTGTAAGGTCCAACTCTCCCTACAACTTGCTAATAGGAAGGACCGCCATGCAAAAGATGGGTATCGTAGTTTCCACTATACATGCAGCGATAAAGTTCCATACACCCTGTGGGATAGGAACCGTGTTCTCCAGTTACAGTCAAGGGCAAGTGGGAGACAGTGGCAAGAAGATTAGGGAAAGTCCGGAGGAGCCTCCGAAGGCTATCCTCAGTTGTATGGATGCTGAAGAACGTATTGTGATAAATGAGCTCTATCCAGAGCAAACAGTGGTCATCGGATAGCAACTCCCTGCTAACTTCAAAGCAGACCTGGAGAAGCTACTCAAAGCCAACAAAGATGTATTTGCATGGACATATTCAGACATGACAGGAGTTCCCAAGACTCTTATGATCGATGGCAAGCCCTTCGGCACAGAACATAAGCTTAACGAGTTCAAACACATTGAACCAATTAAGCAGAAGCGATGAAGCCTGGCACTAGAAAGAAATGCAGCTGCTTGCAAAGAGGTGGATGAGCTTGTGCGAGCAGGAATTCTCAGGGAAGTGAAATACCAAACTTGGGTTGCCAACCCAGTCATGGTAAAGAAAAGTGACGGAGGGTGGCGTATGTGCGTTGACTTTACCGACATCAATAAAGCTTACCCGAAGGACTGCTACCCTCTACCAGAAATAGATTGGAAGGTCGAATCTCCTTCAGGGGTCCGTCTGAAATGTTTTCTGGACGCCTACAAAGGGTATCACCAAATACAAATGGCGTAGAAAGATGAAGAAAAGACAGCCTTCTACACAGGAAAGGGTGTCTATTGCTACAAGAAAATGCCTTTCGGTCTGAAGAACGCAGGGGCAACTTACCAGCGGTTAGTAGATAAAGCCTTCCACAAGCAAATCGGGAGGAACTTGGAGGCCTACGTTGATGACATGGTAATAAAAAAGCAGAACCGAAGAGGACCTCCTCTCTGATATCCAAGAGACTTTCGATCAATTACGGGCAATCAATATGAAGCTTAACCCCAAGAAGTGTTCCTTCGGCGTGGAAGAAGGACAATTCTTGGGACACCTGATGATGACATCAAATAAGTACATATTATTAGCATCATTATCCCGTTTATATTGCTCATTTTATACTATTATGTGTGAGATTTGGTACTTAATCATTTACTTTTGTAAATCTCAGTAATATCGGAGCAATTGGAGAAAGTTATGGAAAAAGATGTGTTTTGGAGCAAAAACGAAGATATTGAAGAATGCCTACTGATCAGACACTCAATACGGCGTATCAACTCTAATTAGATACGCCGTATAGAAGCCCTAGATATTTGAAGACCAAGACGGGATTACATCGAATGCGGCGCATCCTATCCTTGAGATACGTCGTATATGAGCCTTAACCGATAAATCAAGTGAAGAATCGAAGCCAAATGAAGAAATAATGTTTACGTAACAACTTTAGAAGATGCTTCACTGTTTTGGTCATAAAATCTTCATCCGGACTCCGTTTTAGTTGATTCAAGCGGCCACGCGAAGAGAAAAAGAAAATCTATCTGATTCTGAAGGAGATGCGGCGCATAGGATTTCTAGATGCGCCGTATCGGGGTCGGAACAGCAGCAGACTAATTTTTGGTAAACTTGGAGGCTACTCTTCCTTACCCCTATAAATACCACAGCCCTATGGACGATTTAAGGGGGACCAGAGGAGCATTAGAATAACCATTATCAGTTGGGGACACCCCCAACTCGTCCCCAACACCTCCTCGAAGATCGATGAAGAACATCTCAATACTTAACGTCATGTATCATTCGGTTAGCATAAGTATTTTATTCATGAATTCTCTATATTTATTCGCAATGTATACTCTATCTTTTACAGAGATTAAGGGCTAACACCCTTAGGTGTTAGTCATTTTTATGAAGTTTTATTAGTTTTTATGCTTGTGTTGATGTGTTTACTTTGTTATTGGATTGGGTGCTTATCGATAAAAACTCGTTTATTGCTTATAACTAGTAAAAGTCTATGTAACTAGATTATGATCTTATTGGTTTAATTGTTGTAATTTAACTATCTGTAATTGTGGTTACTTTAATTGATCATAAGTGTAGTAATCCGAATCCTATATAGACGGCTTAGAGGGAACACACCGGAACCGTGCCTCATGCCACTATTAGGACTAGTAGCGCGTAATGCCAAACTAGGTTAGACGGTTTAAAGCAATAAGTTAGTATTGATGCTAGATAGGTCACTATGATCATGTCCTCTTTCCCACCACGATCGTAGGTTATTTAATCGTGACAGGATTGATAATCGGATTGGCGGCAAAACAATTGAATGAATTAAAACAAGTAGACATAAGCTTATATAACTATAAGATGGATTAGGCTTGGCTAACCCGTTCTTCCTTATATCGATCTATTGTTCCCTATCCTTAGTTTAGTTATTTACTTTCCCGTATTTAGTTTATATAACACACAATATCGTGGTAGCCTCTCAGGCTAAACCCCCTTATCTTTAATTGCTTTCTAGGATAGGATAGAATAGTTAGATTAATAATTAGAATACCTTTAGATCATTTTAGCTTCGCTCCTAGTGAACGACCCTTGCTTACCTAGAAACTATCTACATTGATCGGGTACACTGCTCGTGAGTGTTTAGAGTCTATAGGTTAGTTCGGCAATAAATAAATTTAAAACTTGGTAGTTTATTATAGACCTAAAAAAAAAAACACATCAAGTTTTTGGCGCCGCTGCCGGGGAGTGATTGTTTTAATTTGATTTATTGGTATTTTAGTTTAGTTAGTTTTATTTGTTTCTATGTTTTCTGTGTTTCTGTCTCAGAAAGGCAATACGGCGTATCCTTGTCTGTGGATGCGGCGTATCTGTCTTATATCAATATGGCGTATACAGGTCAATTGTATACGGCGTATTGACGTTCTGTGACCATTTTTTTTATCGTTTTTCTTTATTTTTGTTTATTTAATTTTTATTTTTCGTTTTAGTTTTTATTGTTTTTGTTTCGGTTACTGCTGTTCTTGGTTGTTTATCTTTCAGGTAATAATGATGATGGACAATCCGGACATAACTATGGAAGAATATCTTAGGCTTAACAAAGAAAGATCCTTGTGCAATAAAAAGGTTTACGATTGGGAAAGAGCAAGATATGGTGCACAAGTCATCAATGATAAAGAACCCACGATGGAAGAGTACTTATTATCAAAGCAGGAAAAATCAGGGAAAGAAAGAAACAAATTGCCATTTAGACACACTTGGAATTTATCCAATGATGATGATGAAGAAGAATCATACGATTTTGGTGCAATTAGGTTTCCGGCAATAGTTATTGATGATGTTATTTCTCCGGAAGTTGCCCAAGATGAAGAAGAGTCACAAGTGTTTGATTTGAATGAAAATCCGGCAATTGTTTACAAAGAAGCTTATTCATCCGAAAGTGCTTATGATGAAAATGAAGATGAATGTGGAACAATGGTGTATGGTGCTATTACTTGTGATTTTTCACTCGAGTTGGAAAATATATTCTCATCATATAAAAAACACCATGATGATATTCCATCGGATGAAGATAACGAGTATTCTAATATTGAAAGTTTTGATTGTATTGTGTACGATGCCATACCGCAATTGCCACAACAAAATGAAATATTCATGCGTGGAACAAATGAGCCAGATTATGACCCCACAAAGGATTTTGAAGAAATGTGGGATGACTTATTTGAGGCGGCTATTCGGGATAAAGATGAAATTGCAAGACCACTAGTTGAAGATGGAGACTCACAAGATGAATTGGAGTCACTTACAACAAAAAGTGGTACTAATTTATTTAATATTATTAATCCCGTTACTAATAATCTTGCTAGTTTTCCTAAACAGGTTGCAAAACGAAAGAATGATGAGGTGGAATTTACTACACCAACTAATGATGAATATAAAGCACCTGTTATCAACCCATTTTTGGTGGAGCTCGAGAAAGAATTCAAGGATGAGCTGATGGACACGACCATGATTGAAGAGGATGATTTCAATCCTATGAAGGATATAGAGGAACCCGAACTTTTACTCGCCAAAGACCCTTTCTCATCTTTTATGGAAGTCAAGGGACGCCTTACTACCAATAGAACAAACGAAGAAGAAGGGAGATTCATTGATCCTCAACATACTACTCTCTCACATGTAATGTTCATGTCATCCAATTTATCAACCAAACCGGGTAAGAATAGGGATGATGTACATATATTGCCAAGGTATGATCTTTATGCATTTCTTCCATCTTTAATAGCAAATTTACACCGTTATGGTGCTTATTGCTACTATCACCCGCACTTGACCGCAAGTGGGGGGAAAAACACCCTATTGCCTAGTAAATAAGGGTGGAGTCAGGCTCGTGACTCTAACAAAAACAAGCGCTTCTTGGGAGGCAACCCATGCTTGTCTTTTATTTTGTTTTTAGTTTATTTTTATTTTCGTATTTCTGTCAGTTGGTCAATACGGCGCATGCACTTTTAGTGGATGCGGCGTATCCAATATTCCATGGATACGGCGCATCGACACTCTGGCCTGTAATTTCCCGTAGTTTTATTTTCCTAACCAATGATTAACAAGATGTTCTCGAGTCTATTTTTTTTCTGTGGTCTCTATATATTTACAGGTCTGGACGAATGAAGATGTTGATGAACTCCCACATTTTATATGCTCGCATTCTTACATGGTGGATCATACCGAGCAAATCTCAGGGGAGTTCTCCGTTCTAATTCTTTCTATCTCTTGTTTTTAATTTCAAATACAAACAACGAGGACGTTGTTTAACTTAAGTGGGGGGATGGAGAATTAGAACGTTACTTGTCCTTAATTTTTCAAAAATATGCTTTAATCTATGCTTAATTATAAAAATTTAAAATTTTTTTTAGCATGTTTTTGTTTAATCTAAGTTGCATAGCTGCACACATAACCTTATTTTCAAAAATTGTGAACTTATCAAAATTCACAAATCTATGAGTGTGCCGGTGACTTGTAAACTTTAGAACTTGGCTTGTATACTATTCGAGACCACCATAATGAGTATTATTGATATAATTGGAGTGACTTGTCTAACAAGGTAATTTTCTAGGATTACACCCAAAAAGCCTATTATATGTTTTGTATTATTAACTAACTACACTGGTTAGTTAACCCCCGTATAAACCCTTTGTTACTCTCACTTTTAGAGTAAGATACCCCTAGAAAAACCCTCAGAGGCATTCCTTTCGTTTCTTACACCTTTGTTATAATGTTTCGATACACCCTTACACCTTAGCCTACCCTGTAGATTAAAATCCGTGGTTAATTACTTTAGGCAAAGTGTGTTTCCTTACAATTAACTGTGTTCGCGTGCGTAATTCATTATCTATGGTTAAGGTCGGGAAATTGCACAATGCAATTGGAGTGAAAGTAGATATTGTATAATTTGAGTCTTGTTATTTTTCGTGTGTTTACTACTTTCACTATTACCGTTATTTCTGAAGTCATGAAAAGTATGGAAAAATTATCCAGAGTTATCGTTATAGTGATGTGGTGAAATTTAACACATCTATGTTTATGTTTGTAGTGTTAAAAAAAAAAAAAAAAAAGAAAAAAGAAAAAGAAAGAAGAAGTTGGAAGTTTGTTTTTACCAACATTGTAAAGTTATGTAAAGTTATCATTATTGTTGTTGTACTATATTTATGGATTGAATGGGAGTTGGCCGTTATGGGAACGCCAACTAAGGTTTATTCTTTGATTGAGATTTTATTGAGTCTAATTCGTGTCTACCTAAAGTGTGTGTTTCAAGTGTTAAAGCGTGAGTTATTCTATGATATGAGTCTTATTCATGGGATGGTTGGGAAAGTGATTAACCACACTTAGGATTTTAATCTATTTGTTTTGTTTATTTTTCATTTTACACCAATTTATATCCCAAATATTATCCATACCCTATATCATTCTTCATCCAAACCTTTGATTTATTGAGATTAGGGATTTGAGCAATCTTAAGTATCGTAGTCGTGGATTCGGCTATGTATTTATGATTTTGTCACCCTTTTTGATATAATATTATTGGTAAAGATTACTTGGTCCTATCTTTAGCCTATTCGAGTTAAGGAATTGAGCAATTGCGAGTATCGTGGTCGTGGATTCGATCATGTATTTGTGATTTTGTCGCCTTTTCTGGAATATGAGATCGATAGAGATTAACAAGAATGATTAACCCTTAACCTACAAACCCTTTTTACCACTTTAGACTTGTTATTCTTTGGCTTTAGCGGGGGAGATGCGTATACTTGCCAAGCTTATGATAGAATATTCGTCACGACTGGACAGTTAAACGATTAGATTTGCTTTTATCAAAATATTTTACTTTGTTTCGAATTCGTTAAGTGTTTGGTTGTGCAATTATGATAAAACGAATAAATGCTTAATTGTAAAAATACATCCTATTCAGGATACATTTTCAAAAGTTTTAATCTAAGGTTTACTTGAGGACAAGTAAAGTTCAAGTGGGGGGATATTTGATGACATAAATAAGTACATATTATTAGCATCATTATCCCGTTTATATTGCTCATTTTATACTATTATGTGTGAGATTTGGTACTTAATCATTTACTTTTGTAAATCTCAGTAATATCGGAGCAATTGGAGAAAGTTATGGAAAAAGATGTGTTTTGGAGCAAAAACGAAGATATTGAAGAATGCCTACTGATCAGACACTCAATACGGCGTATCAACGCTAATTAGATACGCCGTATCCATATACTTAGAAGAGTTCAAGACCTTGCCTGACTTTGATGCATACGGCGTATCCATCTTTGGGAATACGCCGTATATGAAACTTGGTCGATTTGAAGAATACGGCGTATCGGATTCTATGAATACGCCGTATAGAAGCCCTAGATATTTGAAGACCAAGACGGGATTACATCGAATGCGGCGCATCCTATCCTTGAGATACGTCGTATATGAGCCTTAACCGATAAATCAAGTGAAGAATCGAAGCCAAATGAAGAAATAATGTTTACGTAACAACTTTAGAAGATGCTTCACTGTTTTGGTCATAAAATCTTCATCCGGACTCCGTTTTAGTTGATTCAAGCGGCCACGCGAAGAGAAAAAGAAAATCTATTTGATTCTGAAGGAGATGCGGCGCATAGGGCTTTTAGATGCGCCGTATCGGGGTCGGAACAGCAGCAGACTAATTTTTGGTAAACTTGGAGGCTACTCTTCCTTACCCCTATAAATACCACAGCCCTATGGAAGATTTAAGGGGGATCAGAGGAGCATTAGAATAACCATTATCAGTTGGGGACACCCCCAACTCGTCCCCAACACCTCCTCGAAGATCGATGAAGAACATCTCAATACTTAACGTCATGTATCATTCGGTTAGCATAAGTATTTTATTCATGAATTCTCTATGTTTATTCGCAATGTATACTCTATCTTTTACAGAGATTAAGGGCTAACACCCTTAGGTGTTAGTCATTTTTATGAAGTTTTATTAGTTTTTATGCTTGTGTTGATGTGTTTACTTTGTTATTGGATTGGGTGCTTATCGATAAAAACTCGTTTATTGCTTATAACTAGTAAAAGTCTATGTAACTAGATTATGATCTTATTGGTTTAATTGCTGTAATTTAACTATCTGTAATTGTGGTTACTTTAATTGATCATAAGTGTAGTAATCCGAATCCTATATAGACGGCTTAGAGGGAACACACCGGAACCGTGCCTCATGCCACTATTAGGACTAGTAGCGCCTAATGCCAAACTAGGTTAGACGGTTTAAAGCAAAAAGTTAGTATTGATGCTAGATAGGTCACTATGATCATGTCCTCTTTCCCACCACGATGGTAGGTTATTTAATCGTGACAGGATTGATAATCGGATTGGCGGCAAAACAATTGAATGAATTAAAACAAGTAGACATAAGCTTATATAACTATAAGATGGATTAGGCTTGGCTAACCCGTTCTTCCTTATATCGATCTATTGTTCCCTATCCTTAGTTTAGTTATTTACTTTCCCGTATTTAGTTTATATAACACACAATATCGTGGTAGCCTCTCAGGCTAAACCCCCTTATCTTTAATTGCTTTCTAGGATAGGATAGAATAGTTAGATTAATAATTAGAATACCTTTAGATCATTTTAGCTTCGCTCCTAGTGAACGACCCTTGCTTACCTAGAAACTATCTACATTGATCGGGTACACTGCTCGTGAGTGTTTAGATTCTATAGGTTAGTTCGGCAATAAATAAATTTAAAACTTGGTAGTTTATTATAGACCTAAAAAAAAACACATCACCTGATCACTAAACAAGGGATTAAAGCCAACCCTTCGAAGGTAAAAGCCGTCACTGATCTTCAAGCTCCGAAATCACTAAAAGAAGTTCAAAGCCTCAATGGAAAGCTTGCGGCACTTAGCAGGTTCCTATCGAAAGGGGCAGATCGGTCTTTACCATTCTTCAAAACACTCAAGGTGTGTATAGATAAAAAGACTTTCCAATGGAGCTGTGAGGCGGAAGCAGCCTTCGAAAAGCTAAAGGAATTTATGGAAATCTTACCAACACTTACGGCCCCAATCAAAGGTGAAGTGTTGTTCATGTACATTGCGGCATCATTCGAAAGCATCAGTGCGGTGCTCCTAGCCGAAAGGGAGAAGAAACAAGTCCCTATATACTTCGTTAGTAGGGTCTTACAAGGAGCTGAATTAAACTATCCGGAGTTGGAAAAGCTAATCCTAGCCTTGGTTTATGCTGCAAGACGCCTTCGAAGATACTTTCAAGCTCATCCCATCACGGTATTGACTGACATGCCTATTAGGCAGATACTGTCGAAGCCTGAGAAATCAGGAAGGGTAGCTAAATGGGCTATCGAATTGGGAGAACATGAGATAGAGTACAAGGGTCGAAACTCCGTCAAAGGTCAGATACTTGCAGACTTTCTCGCTGAAACACCCTCCGGACCTAGCCAAGATAAATAAATTCCTAAGGAGAAGCCCCAAGAGACGAAGGTGGGGTGGAAATTGTACACAGACGGAGTATCAAGTTCTGATGGTTCAAGAGCAGGTTTAATGCTAGTTAGTCCGGAAGGAAGGGAATACACTTACGCATTGCGTTTTGAGTTCGAAGCTACCAATAATGAAGCCGAGTATGAAGCTTTGTTAGCCGGTCTTCGACTTGCAAAGGACATGGAGGTTCGTAACCTCTCCGTTTTTGTAGACTCGCAGTTAGTCGCCAACCAAATTAAAGGCTCCTACGAAGCAAGGCAACCCACCATCAAGCAATATTTGGAAAAAGCTAAAGAACTCCTTCAGGGCTTCGAAACATATGATATAGCACATGTTCACAGAAATCAAAACAAGAAAGCAGACGCCTTAAGCAAATTGGCTTCAATGGCATTTGCTCATCTAACGAAGGAAGTTTTGGTAGAAGTATTGACTGATAGGTCAATTAAACGAGGCGAAGTTTCTGACGTCATACTCGAGGAAGGCACCAATTGGATGACTCCAATTAGGGAGTATTTGATCAGTGGTATTCTGCCGGAGGATCCTAAGCTTGCTCGAAAAGTAAGGATCAAAGCTCCCCAATATAGGCTCATCGGGGATAACCTTTATAGGAGATCTTTCCTATCTCCATGGCTTCGTTGTGTGGGACCAAAACAGGCTTCGAACATTATCTATGAGGTTTACGAAGGATCTTGCGGATTGCATGCAGGCCCTCGTTCCGTTGTTTCAAAAGTAATGAAGCTAGGGTATTATTGGCCATCTATGCACAGAGACGCAATAGAGATAATACAAAAATGTGAAGCTTGTCAGATCCACTCCAAAGTTCCAAGAATGCCTAAGCAAGACATGACATCTGTCACCTCAGCATGGCCCTTCTGTCAATGGGGAATCGATATAGTCGGACCCCTACCAGTAGCTCCGGGAGGGGTAAAGTTCTTGGTCGTGGCCATAGACTACTTCACCAAGCGGGTCGAGGCTAAACCTTTAGCGTCGGTAACAGGAAGACATATGGAGAAGTTTGTATGGGAACACATAATCTGCCGATTTGGTGTTCCACACATTATCATCTCCGACAATGGGAAGCAATTCGCCGAAGGAATATTCCCAAATTTTTGTGAAGGCCTAAAAATCAAGCAGTCGTTCACTTCCGTATACCATCCTCAAGGCAACGGACAAGTTGAAGTCACGAACAGGGACATCATCGATGGTATTGAAAAGAGACTCGGACAAAGTCATCATGGGTGGGTAGATGAGTTACCCCAAGTTCTGTGGGCACATAGGACACACCCCAAGTCGAGCCATGGGGAAACTCCTTTTAGCCTGGTCTATGGAACGGAAGCTGTCATACCCTCCGAAATCAGCATCGAAACAGAACGCATTGTGAAATTTGAAGAAAAAACAAATGACGAAAGGCTGCGTGAAAACCTCGATCTCCTGGAAGAAAGAAGAGAAATAGCTTCGATCAGAGAGGCTATCTATAAACAGAAGTTTGAAAAGTACTATAATAGCCGAGTTCGACCCTCCACGTTCAAGCCAGGTGAGTATGTCCTTCGTTTAAACAGCGCAAGCAAGGCTGAATACGAAGGAAAACTAGGGCCAACATGAGAAGGACCTTACGTTATATTGGAAGCCTACGGCAATGGTGCTTACAAGCTCGCAACGCTTAAAGGGGAGGCCATGGAAAGGACTTGGAATGGTACCAATCTTCGTAAGTTTTACATATAAAACTTACTACATTTAAAACAATCAGTTTGTTTTTCAATTTCATGTAACGCATTCTTCTCATTTGGGAAAAAAAGCATTAATGGTAGGCGTCTTAGTGTTCATTTTTTAGAATGATGTAATCCTCCCTACCCACTTAATGATATAAATTATTTCCCTCAAAATCTCTTGTTTCGTTTTATACAACAAAGATTTGTTCAGCCAAGTACTTTACAAGTTTCAATGTCGAAGGATGAAGCAAGACACATGTCTTGTATACAAATAGCATCCATTACAATTCACATTAACTTTCCTATAAAGTCTTAGGGTAATAAAAGCCCTCTGCAATAAGGATAAAGACGGAGTGGGTCGCGACCCTCTGTCGCAGTCAAATTATACGATTGCGGAAAATCTTGGTTCAAAATACACACAATGAGGTTATAACCTTAGGTTGTATATGTACGTTTATAATAAGCGTACGAGAAGAAAAGCATGGCCTTCATAGCGGATAATTATCCCTACTTAACATTGATAAGGCCAACAATGGTCAAAGCAAAAACAAGTTTAAACAATTGTCTAACGCATGGGTCGAAGCCCATACAGCAACAAAGATAAATTGTCTTAAATGAACATTAAACATGATGGAGCATTATGCATAGAGACCCTTTCAAGGCAGAGCAGAAACAGATTTCTTTGTTGAAGATGGAGGGTGGACTTTCATCGGCTTCTTTGCCAAAAGTTCTTCTATGGGAGCCAACGGATCTTTGGTTACCTCAGCTAGGAAAGGGAACTCTGTTGACGTAAACGCATCACCAGCCTCATCAAATTCTTTCTCAGAATCAGAGCGATAGTATGGTACCTCCGACAAAACCACAGGCTTCTTTGTCTGAGCAATTTCTTCCAAAGCGGTACAAGTACCATAAAAGATGGCTGCGTTCGCTAGTTTCCCAATAGCTTCCCCCACCTCATCGCTACGATGCAATTTCATTGCCACATGAGGAACAACCTTTGAAACTACCTCAGCTCGGTCTTTCTTCAAGCTTCGACAGTGGAACTTCAGACTATCGACTTCCTCGCAAAGCTTGGCCTCCTGGTCAATCAGCCTAGACCTTTCGGCTTCCAGACTTGTACATTTGGATTCGAGCATCTCAATTTGGGCTCTATAGATGGACACCTTAGACTCCTCAACCTTCAATCTATCACACCTCGCTTGGGATTCCTTCAATTGTCCTTCGAGTCTGTCAATCTTGGCCCGCATATCTTGTACAAAAGGATTCTTCTCAAAATTTTCCAACACTTCTTTGCACTTAGCCTCCAATTTATCATATTCATGATCCATAGCTTTTTCTTTGGCTAAGATAGCATCCATTTTCACTCTCACATTCAACACCGTTTGCATCAACTCCCTTGTCCTAGAATTCAAATGATTATCCAAAACAGCCTGCCTAGCATAACTTTTAGAATGAAAGTTGCAAAGCTCTTCCATAGACATGTTATCCAAGATTTCCTTCCATTTAGCAGGTGTCATTTTTTTAACCGAGTGGCGGCACGCAGTTGAATTGGGTAGTTCGTTAACATCGGGAAGACCTGCGAAGGACAGAAGCACAAGTTATATAAGGAAGGACACTTATTACGCATGCATGATAACTTACCAGGAGTATCATCCTCAGGAATCGTCAGAGGAGTAGGTATAAAGGTTTTAGAATGAGAGCCTTTGGGCTTCACCATTCTTGTCGGAGGAGTAGGAAGGGATAATTTCCTCTTCGGAGGAGTCTTCACAGACATAGCAACTTTTGCTTTCTTACTTTTCTTCTTATCTGAAAGACCGGAGGACCTTACGAGCCTTGTTTGAAATTCCTTGATAAGGGGATCATCGGAGTCTGCTAAAGTCTCCACAAAATGCGGAGTCTCGTCATTATTAATTGATGTCGATGGAGAACCTACTTCATGGTTTACATTATTTGGCTCTTTGGGGACAAAACTAGGCTCTCTAGTACCACGGGCTACAACGAAGTTTCTGAAGGCTATCCCTACAGAAAAAAGAAACGAGATAAATATCATCAGATAATTCATTTACTTTATTTGAACAGGTACATACATACTTTTCCCATTTCAGATTATCTCAGGTTCCAAGAGAGAACCTTCCCAATGATCTATAATGCCCGCCAGAAACAATATTGGCTCAGGAAACGTTTGCACATCAAATGGGTGACGTTCAAGACGTTGGTAGAGGGGATAGCTTCTTGCGAAGTGCGGCAAATGATCATCAAAGCGTTTCTCGTCAAAACGATTGTCTTTATCTAGCAACGCCGGATAATTGAGAGGTATGATAGTATCTTGCACATAGAAAAACAGACCTTTCCATTTTCTTATATTGGCAAAGGGTTTTGTTATTAAGCAAGGCACATCAGGTTCACTTCTTTTACCTAAGGTTAACCAATCACCACCAGGGCAAAGGTTGATAAAGCCTCTAAGCACGTTAAGCGTGGGCTCATAACCATAAGCTTTACATACGACAATGTAGGTGGTTAGATTGGCTAAGCCAAAGGGGTTCAACCTGGAGATATGTACTTGATAATACTGTAAAAATTCTAAGATCAGTGGATGAATAGGAATCCTAAAGTTGGATTCTGTAAAAGCATGAACATATAACCCAACATACCCAACGGGGGCGTCAAAAATACTTTGGTTTTCGTTTGGGAGTATCACTTTATACTTCTTAGGTATGGGATACTTTTCAAGAAAATCCGCCAAAGCCTGTTCTAATAAGGTACACTTTTGTTGCCTAATGGTTCTTTTTGCCGCCATACTAATCTTGTATTCGAAATAATGAGACTAAGGAGGGATAATTACCTTTAATCTTAGCAGAAGCACGAAACACAAGCACTGTGTATGTGTACTTTGGGGCAAAGAGAAACAGTACGATCAGGTGGAATCATAAAGGGTTTATGTATATTTTTAGTTGTTTCATCCTAGCCATCCACGTGTAGTCATAGTATGAGTTTGACACGGATTCCAATTTGCTTTCGAATTTTGAAAATAAGTTTGTGGTTACCGAAATCCTAGCTGATGTAGCTAGGGTATGGTAGTTGCATATTTATTAGCCGCATTTATTGCGCAAGGCTGTTTAAGCATTTATCCCCTACTCGTACGACTTTGTGAAGGAAGGACTAAAATGTAGTTTGTTTTTTGAGTCGAATGCAATTTATACTCGTACGTATATATCACTTTCGACTGGGGGGCTTGATGATGTACCTTCCGAACGGGTCGAGGGACTCCCCTTCGAGCCTGTAGAAAGCCCTCTCTTCGGAGGCCCAGGTTAATCTCCTAATACGTTTCATTGGCGTAAAACCATTCGCCTGCGAATTGGTTACCATGTGAGAATCCGCCAATCGAAGCCCTAAGCCCTTCGGGGTATTCCTCTCGAAGGAACTAGCACGGAGAGCTATCCTGACCTGGTCAAACCCACGTCTCCTCTTCCCCTTGGCTTTCCCGCCAAAACAGAGATCGTGGGCTACAAAGCCCTAGCGGTTACCATATTTCATGGGACGCCCCCTTGATCTCCGAATCATGCGCAAACCGCCCACTAAGCCCTATTTCTCCCCTATAAATAGCTTAGTCGGGCTGGAACAAAGTAAGTTAACTTCACTCTCTCAATTTACGACCTACATTACCATTACACATACTTACTCGCACGCCGGAGGTGGTTCGCAGGGTCCAACCCCTGCGCAATCATCTAACGTAGTGTCTTCGTATTTCTTATTTCAGGTTAAGAACGAGCTTGGCGCAATCTCAACACCCCATTATTCCTTTGATCACCATCGAAGGCTTGGTTGTGCAACTATTTGTTCAATCAGTGGCCTTTTAAGAATTAGTTTTACTTCAATTATAAATGTAGCGTTTTTGTAATTGTCCACACTTATATAGGTGGAGTATTTTTTAAAAGATTTGTAACACCTATAAATATAGCAAAATTATGATTTCATATAAAAAAGTCCACGGTTGACTATACAGTGGAGAAATAAGTATAGAGAATTCAACTTTTTTTTGTAGTGACCCTTCAGTTCATGGTCCTCGATCTCTTTTTGGTCATATGCTATACTAGTTCTTGAATGCGTATCTATCTTCTTCTTTTTCTTTTTCTTTTCTTTTTTTTTTTTTTTTTTTTTTTTAAAAAAAATTAAAAAAATAATTAAAAAAAAAAAAAAAAAAAAAAAAGAAGGAGAAGAAGAAGAAAAATAATAAAACTAATTGAACTCTTAATACTTATTTGCAAAATTTTATTACGCATGTGATGATGATGTCAAATA